>OV839569.1:19206437-19419464 GCA_929447395.1 Epistrophe grossulariae | reverse complement strand
ACGCTTGGTTCATCTGAAAATCGCGTTTGAAGACTGAAAAAGGCTTTTTTTAAGGTGCGTTTAGAATTGTTCGATAAACACCGTGGGCGTTGGTCTGTTTTTGCCGCTAGTGTAAAATTTTTATTTTTTTCGATAAGGGCTATTTATTTCCTATTCAGCAGTGCAAACCGCAACCTCCTGCGAGGCTTGGTTACGGAAATATCGCCATCCGAACACTTTTTTGATTTTCAAACTTAATAAATTAAAAATGAAGTAATTTCACTTTGACTGGCAATGTCTCGAGAACCACGTGTCTGTAATTTAACCGAATTGTTGTGTCAACTACGAAATCTTTAAACTCGATTTGCGGCTAAACTAAAAGCTCTATAAACTTCAAAAAGGCATATTCGTGATCTGGGGGTCAAAACCTTTCAAACGAGGTATCGCACGATGAGAAATTTAAAAATATTTTTTTCCCATATAAATCGAACTTTAACCCTAAAAAATTTGTTTGGATAGCAATATTTCGGCAACTGAAAATCGTAAAGGGCTGCGGTTTTCAAAATTGCGTTTTATATTTTCAAGATCTTTCGGAAACTGAAAACTAGAAGGTTCTAGGAGGCGTGGTTCTCGAGACATTGCCAGTCAAAGTGAAATTACTTCATTTTTAATTTATTAAGTTTGAAAATCAAAAAAGTGTTCGGATGGCGATATTTCCGTAACCAAGCCTCGCAGATGAACCAAGCGTCCAAGCGAAACAAAAATGTTAAAACAGTAATCTGGAGAATTCCACCTTTCCATCGAGGTATCACACGGCCAAAACAAACAACTTTAAAAAAATCCGATTTTTGTCTGTAATTTAACCGAATTGTTGTGTCAACTACGAAATCTTTAAACTCGATTTGCGGCTAAACTAAAAGCTCTATAAACTTCAAAAAAGCATATTCGTGATCTGGGGGTCAAAACCTTTCAAACGAGGTATCGCACGATGAGAAATTTAAAAATATTTTTTTCCCATATAAATCGAACTTTAACCCTAAAAAATTTGTTTGGATAGCAATATTTCGGCAAATGATAATCGTAAGGGGCTGTGGTTTTCAAAATTGCGTTTTATATTTTCAAGATCTTTCGGAAACTGAAAACTAGAAGGTTCTAGGAGGCGTGGTTCTCGAGACATTGCCAGTCAAAGTGAAATTACTTCATTTTTAATTTATTAAGTTTGAAAATCAAAAAAGTGTTCGGATGGCGATATTTCCGTAACCAAGCCTCGCAGGAGGTTGCGGTTTGCACTGCTGAATAGGAAATAAATAGCCCTTATCGAAAAAAATAAGACTTTTACACTAGCGGCAAAAACAGACCAACGCCCACGGTGTTTATCGAACAATTCTATTAAGTTTGAAAATCAAAAAAGTGTTCGGATGGCGATATTTCCGTAACCAAGCCTCGCAGGAGGTTGCGGTTTGCACTGCTGAATAGGAAATAAATAGCCCTTATCGAAAAAAATAAGACTTTTACACTAGCGGCAAAAACAGACCAACGCCCACGGTGTTTATCGAACAATTCTAAACGCACCTTAAAAAAAGCCTTTTTCAGTCTTCAAACGCGATTTTCAGATGAACCAAGCGTCCAAGCGAAACAAAAATGTTAAAATAGTAATCTGGAGAATTCCACCTTTCCATCGAGCTATCACACGGCCAAAACAAACAACTTTAAAAAAATCCGATTTTTGTCTGTAATTTAACCGAATTATTGTGTCAAGGACGAAATCTGTAAACTCGATTTGCGGCTAAACTAAAAGCTCTATCAACTTCAAAAAAGCATATTCGTGATCTGGGGGTCAAAACCTTTCAAACGAGGTATCGCACGATGAGAAATTTAAAAATATTTTTTTCCCATATAAATCGAACTTTAACCCTAAAAAATTTGTTTCGATAGCAATATTTCGGCAACTGAAAATCGTAAGGGGCTGCGGTTTTCAAAATTGCGTTTTTTATTTTCAAGATCTTTCGGAAACTGAAAACTAGAAGGTTCTAGGAGGCGTGGTTCTCGAGACATTGCCAGTCAAAGTGTAATTACTTCATTTCTAATTTAGTAAGCTTGAAAATCAAAAAAGTGTTCGGATGGCGATATTTCCGTAACCAAGCCTCGATGAACCAAGCGTCCAAGTGTAATGAAAAGGTAAAAACGGTAATCTGGAGAATTCCACCTTTCCATCGAGGTATCACACGGCCAAAACAAACAACTTTAAAAAAATCCGATTTTTGTCTGTAATTTAACCGAATTGTTGTGTCAACTACGAAATCTTTAAACTCGATTTGCGGCTAAACTAAAAGCTCTATAAACTTCAAAAAAGCATATTCGTGATCTGGGGGTCAAAACCTTTCAAACGAGGTATCGCACGATGAGAAATTTAAAAATATTTTTTTCCCATATAAATCGAACTTTAACCCTAAAAAATTTGTTTGGATAGCAATATTTCGGCAAATGATAATCGTAAGGGGCTGTGGTTTTCAAAATTGCGTTTTATATTTTCAAGATCTTTCGGAAACTGAAAACTAGAAGGTTCTAGGAGGCGTGGTTCTCGAGACATTGCCAGTCAAAGTGAAATTACTTCATTTTTAATTTATTAAGTTTGAAAATCAAAAAAGTGTTCGGATGGCGATATTTCCGTAACCAAGCCTCGCAGGAGGTTGCGGTTTGCACTGCTGAATAGGAAATAAATAGCCCTTATCGAAAAAAATAAGACTTTTACACTAGCGGCAAAAACAGACCAACGCCCACGGTGTTTATCGAACAATTCTATTAAGTTTGAAAATCAAAAAAGTGTTCGGATGGCGATATTTCCGTAACCAAGCCTCGCAGGAGGTTGCGGTTTGCACTGCTGAATAGGAAATAAATAGCCCTTATCGAAAAAAATAAGACTTTTACACTAGCGGCAAAAACAGACCAACGCCCACGGTGTTTATCGAACAATTCTAAACGCACCTTAAAAAAAGCCTTTTTCAGTCTTCAAACGCGATTTTCAGATGAATCAAGCGTCCAAGCGAAACAAAAATGTTAAAATAGTAATCTGGAGAATTCCACCTTTCCATCGAGCTATCACACGGCCAAAACAAACAACTTTAAAAAAATCCGATTTTTGTCTGTAATTTAACCGAATTATTGTGTCAAGTACGAAATCTGTAAACTCGATTTGCGGCTAAACTAAAGGCTCTATCAACTTCAAAAAAGCATATTCGTGATCTGGGGGTCAAAACCTTTCAAACGAGGTATCGCACGATGAGAAATTTAAAAATATTTTTTTCCCATATAAATCGAACTTTAACCCTAAAAAATTTGTTTGGATAGCAATATTTCGGCAACTGAAAATCGTAAGGGGCTGCGGTTTTCAAAATTGCGTTTTATATTTTCAAGATCTTTCGGAAACTGAAAACTAGAAGGTTCTAGGATGCGTGGTTCTCGAGACATTGCCAGTCAAAGTGAAATTACTTCATTTTTAATTTATTAAGTTTGAAAATCAAAAAAGTGTTCGGATGGCGATATTTCCGTAACCAAGCCTCGCAGGAGGTTGCGGTTTGCACTGCTGAATAGGAAATAAATAGCCCTTATCGAAAAAAATTAAAATTTTGCACTAGCGGCAAAAACAGACCAACGCCCTCGGTGTTTATCGAACAATTCTAAACGCACCTTAAAAAAAGCCTTTTTTAGTCTTCAAACGCGATTTTCAGATGAACCAAGCGTCCAAGCGAAACAAAAATGTTAAAATAGTAATCTGGAGAATTCCACCTTTCCATCGAGGTATCACACGGCCAAAACAAACAACTTTAAAAAAATCCGATTTTTGTCTGTAATTTAACCGAATTATTGTGTCAAGGACGAAATCTGTAAACTCGATTTGCGGCTAAACTAAAAGCTCTATCAACTTCAAAAAAGCATATTCGTGATCTGGGGGTCAAAACCTTTCAAACGAGGTATCGCACGATGAGAAATTTAAAAATATTTTTTTCCCATATAAATCGAACTTTAACCCTAAAAAATTTGTTTCGATAGCAATATTTCGGCAACTGAAAATCGTAAGGGGCTGCGGTTTTCAAAATTGCGTTTTTTATTTTCAAGATCTTTCGGAAACTGAAAACTAGAAGGTTCTAGGAGGCGTGGTTCTCGAGACATTGCCAGTCAAAGTGAAATTACTTCATTTCTAATTTAGTAAGCTTGAAAATCAAAAAAGTGTTCGGATGGCGATATTTCCGTAACCAAGCCTCGATGAACCAAGCGTCCAAGCGAAACAAAAATGTTAAAACAGTAATCTGGAGAATTCCACCTTTCCATCGAGGTATCACACGGCCAAAACAAACAACTTTAAAAAAATCCGATTTTTGTCTGTATTTTAACCGAATTGTTGTGTCAACTACGAAATCTTTAAACTCGATTTGCGGCTAAACTAAAAGCTCTATAAACTTCAAAAAAGCATATTCGTGATCTGGGGGTCAAAACCTTTCAAACGAGGTATCGCACGATGAGAAATTTAAAAATATTTTTTTCCCATATAAATCGAACTTTAACCCTAAAAAATTTGTTTGGATAGCAATATTTCGGCAAATGATAATCGTAAGGGGCTGTGGTTTTCAAAATTGCGTTTTATATTTTCAAGATCTTTCGGAAACTGAAAACTAGAAGGTTCTAGGAGGCGTGGTTCTCGAGACATTGCCAGTCAAAGTGAAATTACTTCATTTTTAATTTATTAAGTTTGAAAATCAAAAAAGTGTTCGGATGGCGATATTTCCGTAACCAAGCCTCGCAGGAGGTTGCGGTTTGCACTGCTGAATAGGAAATAAATAGCCCTTATCGAAAAAAATAAGAATTTTACACTAGCGGCAAAAACAGACCAACGCCCACGGTGTTTATCGAACAATTCTATTAAGTTTGAAAATCAAAAAAGTGTTCGGATGGCGATATTTCCGTAACCAAGCCTCGCAGGAGGTTGCGGTTTGCACTGCTGAATAGGAAATAAATAGCCCTTATCGAAAAAAATAAGACTTTTACACTAGCGGCAAAAACAGACCAACGCCCACGGTGTTTATCGAACAATTCTAAACGCACCTTAAAAAAAGCCTTTTTCAGTCTTCAAACGCGATTTTCAGATGAATCAAGCGTCCAAGCGAAACAAAAATGTTAAAATAGTAATCTGGAGAATTCCACCTTTCCATCGAGCTATCACACGGCCAAAACAAACAACTTTAAAAAAATCCGATTTTTGTCTGTAATTTAACCGAATTATTGTGTCAAGGACGAAATCTGTAAACTCGATTTGCGGCTAAACTAAAAGCTCTATCAACTTCAAAAAAGCATATTCGTGATCTGGGGGTCAAAACCTTTCAAACGAGGTATCGCACGATGAGAAATTTAAAAATATTTTTTTCCCATATAAATCGAACTTTAACCCTAAAAAATTTGTTTCGATAGCAATATTTCGGCAACTGAAAATCGTAAGGGGCTGCGGTTTTCAAAATTGCGTTTTTTATTTTCAAGATCTTTCGGAAACTGAAAACTAGAAGGTTCTAGGAGGCGTGGTTCTCGAGACATTGCCAGTCAAAGTGAAATTACTTCATTTTTAATTTATTAAGCTTGAAAATCAAAAAAGTGTTCGGATGGCGATATTTCCGTAACCAAGCCTCGATGAACCAAGCGTCCAAGCGAAACAAAAATGTTAAAACAGTAATCTGGAGAATTCCACCTTTCCATCGAGGTATCACACGGCCAAAACAAACAACTTTAAAAAAATCCGATTTTTGTCTGTAATTTAACCGAATTGTTGTGTCAACTACGAAATCTTTAAACTCGATTTGCGGCTAAACTAAAAGCTCTATAAACTTCAAAAAAGCATATTCGTGATCTGGGGGTCAAAACCTTTCAAACGAGGTATCGCACGATGAGAAATTTAAAAATATTTTTTTCCCATATAAATCGAACTTTAACCCTAAAAAATTTGTTTGGATAGCAATATTTCGGCAAATGATAATCGTAAGGGGCTGTGGTTTTCAAAATTGCGTTTTATATTTTCAAGATCTTTCGGAAACTGAAAACTAGAAGGTTCTAGGAGGCGTGGTTCTCGAGACATTGCCAGTCAAAGTGAAATTACTTCATTTTTAATTTATTAAGTTTGAAAATCAAAAAAGTGTTCGGATGGCGATATTTCCGTAACCAAGCCTCGCAGGAGGTTGCGGTTTGCACTGCTGAATAGGAAATAAATAGCCCTTATCGAAAAAAATAAGACTTTTACACTAGCGGCAAAAACAGACCAACGCCCACGGTGTTTATCGAACAATTCTATTAAGTTTGAAAATCAAAAAAGTGTTCGGATGGCGATATTTCCGTAACCAAGCCTCGCAGGAGGTTGCGGTTTGCACTGCTGAATAGGAAATAAATAGCCCTTATCGAAAAAAATAAGACTTTTACACTAGCGGCAAAAACAGACCAACGCCCACGGTGTTTATCGAACAATTCTAAACGCACCTTAAAAAAAGCCTTTTTCAGTCTTCAAACGCGATTTTCAGATGAATCAAGCGTCCAAGCGAAACAAAAATGTTAAAATAGTAATCTGGAGAATTCCACCTTTCCATCGAGCTATCACACGGCCAAAACAAACAACTTTAAAAAAATCCGATTTTTGTCTGTAATTTAACCGAATTATTGTGTCAAGTACGAAATCTGTAAACTCGATTTGCGGCTAAACTAAAGGCTCTATCAACTTCAAAAAAGCATATTCGTGATCTGGGGGTCAAAACCTTTCAAACGAGGTATCGCACGATGAGAAATTTAAAAATATTTTTTTCCCATATAAATCGAACTTTAACCCTAAAAAATTTGTTTGGATAGCAATATTTCGGCAACTGAAAATCGTAAGGGGCTGCGGTTTTCAAAATTGCGTTTTATATTTTCAAGATCTTTCGGAAACTGAAAACTAGAAGGTTCTAGGATGCGTGGTTCTCGAGACATTGCCAGTCAAAGTGAAATTACTTCATTTTTAATTTATTAAGTTTGAAAATCAAAAAAGTGTTCGGATGGCGATATTTCCGTAACCAAGCCTCGCAGGAGGTTGCGGTTTGCACTGCTGAATAGGAAATAAATAGCCCTTATCGAAAAAAATTAAAATTTTGCACTAGCGGCAAAAACAGACCAACGCCCTCGGTGTTTATCGAACAATTCTAAACGCACCTTAAAAAAAGCCTTTTTCAGTCTTCAAACGCGATTTTCAGATGAACCAAGCGTCCAAGCGAAACAAAAATGTTAAAATAGTAATCTGGAGAATTCCACCTTTCCATCGAGGTATCACACGGCCAAAACAAACAACTTTAAAAAAATCCGATTTTTGTCTGTAATTTAACCGAATTATTGTGTCAAGGACGAAATCTGTAAACTCGATTTGCGGCTAAACTAAAAGCTCTATCAACTTCAAAAAAGCATATTCGTGATCTGGGGGTCAAAACCTTTCAAACGAGGTATCGCACGATGAGAAATTTAAAAATATTTTTTTCCCATATAAATCGAACTTTAACCCTAAAAAATTTGTTTGGATAGCAATATTTCGGCAACTGAAAATCGTAAGGGGCTGCGGTTTTCAAAATTGCGTTTTTTATTTTCAAGATCTTTCGGAAACTGAAAACTAGAAGGTTCTAGGAGGCGTGGTTCTCGAGACATTGCCAGTCAAAGTGAAATTACTTCATTTTTAATTTATTAAGTTTGAAAATCAAAAAAGTGTTCGGATGGCGATATTTCCGTAAGCGTCCAAGCGAAACAAAAATGTTAAAATAGTAATCTGGAGAATTCCACCTTTCCATCGAGCTATCACACGGCCAAAACAAACAACTTTAAAAAAATCCGATTTTTGTCTGTAATTTAACCGAATTGTTGTGTCAACTACGAAATCTTTAAACTCGATTTGCGGCTAAACTAAAAGCTCTATAAACTTCAAAAAAGCATATTCGTGATCTGGGGGTCAAAACCTTTCAAACGAGGTATCGCACGATGAGAAATTTAAAAATATTTTTTTCCCATATAAATCGAACTTTAACCCTAAAAAATTTGTTTGGATAGCAATATTTCGGCAAATGATAATCGTAAGGGGCTGTGGTTTTCAAAATTGCGTTTTATATTTTCAAGATCTTTCGGAAACTGAAAACTAGAAGGTTCTAGGAGGCGTGGTTCTCGAGACATTGCCAGTCAAAGTGAAATTACTTCATTTTTAATTTATTAAGTTTGAAAATCAAAAAAGTGTTCGGATGGCGATATTTCCGTAACCAAGCCTCGCAGGAGGTTGCGGTTTGCACTGCTGAATAGGAAATAAATAGCCCTTATCGAAAAAAATAAGACTTTTACACTAGCGGCAAAAACAGACCAACGCCCACGGTGTTTATCGAACAATTCTATTAAGTTTGAAAATCAAAAAAGTGTTCGGATGGCGATATTTCCGTAACCAAGCCTCGCAGGAGGTTGCGGTTTGCACTGCTGAATAGGAAATAAATAGCCCTTATCGAAAAAAATAAGACTTTTACACTAGCGGCAAAAACAGACCAACGCCCACGGTGTTTATCGAACAATTCTAAACGCACCTTAAAAAAAGCCTTTTTCAGTCTTCAAACGCGATTTTCAGATGAATCAAGCGTCCAAGCGAAACAAAAATGTTAAAATAGTAATCTGGAGAATTCCACCTTTCCATCGAGCTATCACACGGCCAAAACAAACAACTTTAAAAAAATCCGATTTTTGTCTGTAATTTAACCGAATTATTGTGTCAAGTACGAAATCTGTAAACTCGATTTGCGGCTAAACTAAAGGCTCTATCAACTTCAAAAAAGCATATTCGTGATCTGGGGGTCAAAACCTTTCAAACGAGGTATCGCACGATGAGAAATTTAAAAATATTTTTTTCCCATATAAATCGAACTTTAACCCTAAAAAATTTGTTTGGATAGCAATATTTCGGCAACTGAAAATCGTAAGGGGCTGCGGTTTTCAAAATTGCGTTTTATATTTTCAAGATCTTTCGGAAACTGAAAACTAGAAGGTTCTAGGAGGCGTGGTTCTCGAGACATTGCCAGTCAAAGTGAAATTACTTCATTTTTAATTTATTAAGTTTGAAAATCAAAAAAGTGTTCGGATGGCGATATTTCCGTAACAAAGCCTCGCAGGAGGTTGCGGTTTGCACTGCTGAATAGGAAATAAATAGCCCTTATCGAAAAAAATAAGACTTTTACACTAGCGGCAAAAACAGACCAACGCCCACGGTGTTTATCGAACAATTCTATTAAGTTTGAAAATCAAAAAAGTGTTCGGATGGCGATATTTCCGTAACCAAGCCTCGCAGGAGGTTGCGGTTTGCACTGCTGAATAGGAAATAAATAGCCCTTATCGAAAAAAATAAGACTTTTACACTAGCGGCAAAAACAGACCAACGCCCACGGTGTTTATCGAACAATTCTAAACGCACCTTAAAAAAAGCCTTTTTCAGTCTTCAAACGCGATTTTCAGATGAATCAAGCGTCCAAGCGAAACAAAAATGTTAAAATAGTAATCTGGAGAATTCCACCTTTCCATCGAGCTATCACACGGCCAAAACAAACAACTTTAAAAAAATCCGATTTTTGTCTGTAATTTAACCGAATTATTGTGTCAAGTACGAAATCTGTAAACTCGATTTGCGGCTAAACTAAAGGCTCTATCAACTTCAAAAAAGCATATTCGTGATCTGGGGGTCAAAACCTTTCAAACGAGGTATCGCACGATGAGAAATTTAAAAATATTTTTTTCCCATATAAATCGAACTTTAACCCTAAAAAATTTGTTTGGATAGCAATATTTCGGCAACTGAAAATCGTAAGGGGCTGCGGTTTTCAAAATTGCGTTTTATATTTTCAAGATCTTTCGGAAACTGAAAACTAGAAGGTTCTAGGATGCGTGGTTCTCGAGACATTGCCAGTCAAAGTGAAATTACTTCATTTTTAATTTATTAAGTTTGAAAATCAAAAAAGTGTTCGGATGGCGATATTTCCGTAACAAAGCCTCGCAGGAGGTTGCGGTTTGCACTGCTGAATAGGAAATAAATAGCCCTTATCGAAAAAAATTAAAATTTTGCACTAGCGGCAAAAACAGACCAACGCCCTCGGTGTTTATCGAACAATTCTAAACGCACCTTAAAAAAAGCCTTTTTCAGTCTTCAAACGCGATTTTCAGATGAACCAAGCGTCCAAGCGAAACAAAAATGTTAAAATAGTAATCTGGAGAATTCCACCTTTCCATCGAGGTATCACACGGCCAAAACAAACAACTTTAAAAAAATCCGATTTTTGTCTGTAATTTAACCGAATTATTGTGTCAAGGACGAAATCTGTAAACTCGATTTGCGGCTAAACTAAAAGCTCTATCAACTTCAAAAAAGCATATTCGTGATCTGGGGGTCAAAACCTTTCAAACGAGGTATCGCACGATGAGAAATTTAAAAATATTTTTTTCCCATATAAATCGAACTTTAACCCTAAAAAATTTGTTTCGATAGCAATATTTCGGCAACTGAAAATCGTAAGGGGCTGCGGTTTTCAAAATTGCGTTTTTTATTTTCAAGATCTTTCGGAAACTGAAAACTAGAAGGTTCTAGGAGGCGTGGTTCTCGAGACATTGCCAGTCAAAGTGAAATTACTTCATTTTTAATTTATTAAGTTTGAAAATCAAAAAAGTGTTCGGATGGCGATATTTCCGTAACCAAGCCTCGCAGATGAACCAAGCGTCCAAGCGAAACAAAAATGTTAAAACAGTAATCTGGAGAATTCCACCTTTCCATCGAGCTATCACACGGCCAAAACAAACAACTTTAAAAAAATCCGATTTTTGTCTGTAATTTAACCGAATTGTTGTGTCAACTACGAAATCTTTAAACTCGATTTGCGGCTAAACTAAAAGCTCTATAAACTTCAAAAAAGCATATTCGTGATCTGGGGGTCAAAACCTTTCAAACGAGGTATCGCACGATGAGAAATTTAAAAATATTTTTTTCCCATATAAATCGAACTTTAACCCTAAAAAATTTGTTTGGATAGCAATATTTCGGCAAATGATAATCGTAAGGGGCTGTGGTTTTCAAAATTGCGTTTTATATTTTCAAGATCTTTCGGAAACTGAAAACTAGAAGGTTCTAGGAGGCGTGGTTCTCGAGACATTGCCAGTCAAAGTGAAATTACTTCATTTTTAATTTATTAAGTTTGAAAATCAAAAAAGTGTTCGGATGGCGATATTTCCGTAACCAAGCCTCGCAGGAGGTTGCGGTTTGCACTGCTGAATAGGAAATAAATAGCCCTTATCGAAAAAAATAAGACTTTTACACTAGCGGCAAAAACAGACCAACGCCCACGGTGTTTATCGAACAATTCTATTAAGTTTGAAAATCAAAAAAGTGTTCGGATGGCGATATTTCCGTAACCAAGCCTCGCAGGAGGTTGCGGTTTGCACTGCTGAATAGGAAATAAATAGCCCTTATCGAAAAAAATAAGACTTTTACACTAGCGGCAAAAACAGACCAACGCCCACGGTGTTTATCGAACAATTCTAAACGCACCTTAAAAAAAGCCTTTTTCAGTCTTCAAACGCGATTTTCAGATGAATCAAGCGTCCAAGCGAAACAAAAATGTTAAAATAGTAATCTGGAGAATTCCACCTTTCCATCGAGCTATCACACGGCCAAAACAAACAACTTTAAAAAAATCCGATTTTTGTCTGTAATTTAACCGAATTATTGTGTCAAGTACGAAATCTGTAAACTCGATTTGCGGCTAAACTAAAGGCTCTATCAACTTCAAAAAAGCATATTCGTGATCTGGGGGTCAAAACCTTTCAAACGAGGTATCGCACGATGAGAAATTTAAAAATATTTTTTTCCCATATAAATCGAACTTTAACCCTAAAAAATTTGTTTGGATAGCAATATTTCGGCAACTGAAAATCGTAAGGGGCTGCGGTTTTCAAAATTGCGTTTTATATTTTCAAGATCTTTCGGAAACTGAAAACTAGAAGGTTCTAGGATGCGTGGTTCTCGAGACATTGCCAGTCAAAGTGAAATTACTTCATTTTTAATTTATTAAGTTTGAAAATCAAAAAAGTGTTCGGATGGCGATATTTCCGTAACAAAGCCTCGCAGGAGGTTGCGGTTTGCACTGCTGAATAGGAAATAAATAGCCCTTATCGAAAAAAATTAAAATTTTGCACTAGCGGCAAAAACAGACCAACGCCCTCGGTGTTTATCGAACAATTCTAAACGCACCTTAAAAAAAGCCTTTTTCAGTCTTCAAACGCGATTTTCAGATGAACCAAGCGTCCAAGCGAAACAAAAATGTTAAAATAGTAATCTGGAGAATTCCACCTTTCCATCGAGGTATCACACGGCCAAAACAAACAACTTTAAAAAAATCCGATTTTTGTCTGTAATTTAACCGAATTATTGTGTCAAGGACGAAATCTGTAAACTCGATTTGCGGCTAAACTAAAAGCTCTATCAACTTCAAAAAAGCATATTCGTGATCTGGGGGTCAAAACCTTTCAAACGAGGTATCGCACGATGAGAAATTTAAAAATATTTTTTTCCCATATAAATCGAACTTTAACCCTAAAAAATTTGTTTCGATAGCAATATTTCGGCAACTGAAAATCGTAAGGGGCTGCGGTTTTCAAAATTGCGTTTTTTATTTTCAAGATCTTTCGGAAACTGAAAACTAGAAGGTTCTAGGAGGCGTGGTTCTCGAGACATTGCCAGTCAAAGTGAAATTACTTCATTTTTAATTTATTAAGTTTGAAAATCAAAAAAGTGTTCGGATGGCGATATTTCCGTAACCAAGCCTCGCAGGAGGTTGCGGTTTGCACTGCTGAATAGAAAATAGAATAGAAAAGTTTGCTAAAGGCATATGTTCGAGAATATTAGTTGCGTTTTATTGCCAATTTATAGCTAGCGAAGCAATGCAAGTACCAATAATCGACCGATTCGTAAACGATTAATGCGAATTCAAGAAAATTGATAAAACTGATTTTAAGCTATGTAGGAAGATTGGATATTTGACCACAGCAGTATATGGGTCAAAAATGACGATCATTTGACGATAAAATTGACCTTCATTTGACTTTTTAAAAATGAAATAAATTTGTATGAGAATTCTTTGAGATTTTAAGAAGTATTATACTTTTTCACCGAAAGTTAATCTCGTTGAGATTTTAATAAATCCTATATAGTGTTTTCACCGCATAAAAAGATTTAAAAGTAGATTAACTTTGACAGTTCTTTTCAAAATGCAAATGCTGTTTAATTTTTTCTTCTTAAATGGAAGTGACATATAGTTTGACTAAGAAAAAAAATGTTCTCTCGATTCTCAAATATTTTACTCAGCGCAAAAGGGGAATAGGTGTGTTCGATTTGTTCAACTATTGGCCCTATGAAGATTTAACAAGATTAGTTTCTAATCTACTAGATTTGAGGATTAAATGTGTATGATAAATCTTTAATATTTGATGAGGATTTAGGGTAAATCTATTTAAATCTCGGATTAGCGGTCGGTGAAAACGTAGTATAAGTGTAAATCTACTCAAATATCGGTTTAATGGTGGATATAAATTGTAAACGTAAATGTAATATGCTTATTTTTTTTATCTTGGTATTCTTCAAACTACATTTATTTGTTGAACAAAAATCAAGTACAATTCGATACACTTTTTTTTTAACTTTGGATACATTGCTGAAATACGATTTTTCATCCCTGATATGTATATCGGCTTCTTAATTTCTCCAATCTTGACTTCTGCTTCTGTGTGCAGATTGCAGATCTCCTAAGTTCTAAGTCCTAGGGAGAAAAGTTTTCTCTGAGAACTTTTATTAATTAGAAAAGAAAGAAAAGAATGGATAATATAGAGTAGCTCCCCCACACACTGGACTGCAACTTCACTGGTCAAGTAGAATGGATTATTTTGTTTGCAAGTTTAAACCTGTTCACTGTTCAATATTCAGTGATCAGTCTCACGCTCACCTCGAACAGTGCGTTTCGTCTTTGAACTTGCTCTGCAATCGGCAAGTGGATTATTTTGGTTGCATTGCAGGATTTAAACCAGTGTTCAGTTCGGAGTTCAGTATTCAGTATCAACTCAAACAGTGCGTTTCTCTTGTTTCTCGCGAAAAAAATTCATGTATCATTAAAATATTAATTTAATTTTTTTCAAGTGCGCGGCATCTCTTTTTGAGTAAAAAAAGTAAAAAGTGTTAATAACGTGATAAAGTTTATGTTTGGAAAAACAAAATCAAAAAATTTTATCGCTTTAAATTAAGTAAATACATAATAATTTTGTATTTGAATAGCTGGTATAATTTTTTAACAGTTTAATTTGGAAAGTGTTGCGGTTCGGTATTGTTTATTTCGCTCGGCAAAAAATCAAATGATATTGAAACTAAAACTGTTCAGTATGGAGTGCGTTTTTTTTCAGTTTGCCCCGCGTTCGTTTTGAAAAATAAATTTTAATTTCGAAAGTGCGGCATTTTTAAATTATAAACAAAGTGTTACTAAAGTTATAATGTTTATGCTTATAAAAAAAGGAATCAATACATTCCTAAAGTGTTTTGTTTTTGTTGCATAATAAATTTATTTTTGAACATAATTTTGTACCGGTTTAATTTTGAGAGTGTCGGTATTGTAGGTCCCGCTCGGCATGGCAGTGCGGTAGTGCAAACAATTGTATGGGAATCTTAACATATTATTTGGCGGTAATATTCAAAACGATTATAATATGTAAATTTATGTTTTTCTTTCCTTTTGTTTTAAAATTAGAAATATAAAGAAAATTAAGTATTATTGTTTATCGATCACTTGGTTGTTTTTTTAAGCTACATCCATTTCGATTAAAGAAAAGGTATCTACCTACCTAATGATTTTGTAAATTCAATTTTAGAATTTAATTTATTCGTTCTATAGCTTTATGGCGGTAAAGCAGTGCGTTGAAGTTTTGATTAATTATTTTTAATAACGAAAAAGTTTTACTTCATGGTTTATACTAAAAAGAAAATACAAATTTTACCGAAAATAAAATCAGTTCAATTTCAATTTATCTAAAAAAATATTTTCCTTTTAAAAATTATTTGTGAACTAATATTTTCCTTTTGCGATTTGGTTCTCTTTTTAGGAATTATTTTTTTGTACCTACGTGGTAAAATCACAGTACCAACGAGGGAAATTAAAGTAGGTCATTTGCAGCTTGGCTGAAGGGTTTTTTTTAATAAATTAATAAAATTGCGAAAATGGTAAGTGATTTTTTTTATTGTTATATTCGTTGTTTTCAAGTACATATGTCTGGGGAAATATAAAAGAATTTTAATAAAGCAAGTTAAGTGATTTGTAGAAATTAGTTCAGAATTTCTAAAAACTTCTAAATTGCCAATAAACAGACCTTTCCAACGATGTACAGCACCTTACAAAATTCGAGAAAAAAATTTAGGTATTTAAATTTTGGTACATTTAAAAGTTTAAAAATCAGATTTCTTTCGAAACCCGATATCTCCGCAACCAAGCCTCGTAAATGGTTGCGGTTTTCAATTATAAAATGACAATAAAAAGACCTTTCCATCGATGTACACCACTTTACAAAATTCGAGAAAAAAATGTTTAGTCAAAAATTGAAAAAAACTTATGTTTTTGGTTTCTGATTTTATCCTGTTTACTCTCATTTAAAACCTCTCCTCAGTAGTGCCACATAAAAATCATCAAATCGAATCGAAGCATTAGTTTATTTTTTAACGAGGCTGTTTGGAACAATTTGAAACAGAAAAGTAGTTTTTGCTGTTCAATTAGAAATTTTCTGTACTAAGCTGTATCTGGATTGCTGTTAAATGAATATTGGAACACTTTTAAACTGGATTTTCCTAACTTGCTTTTTAGGTTGTGCAATTAGTAAAAAGAAAATTAGTTGTAAAATTTTTATCAAATTTTTTTTTGCATTGTTATCAATTATGATTCTATTATAATATAGTAATTTTAACAGGTACTGTTTCTAAAACTATCATTCCTCATTTTTGGCGTCAAATAATAGGTCTGTTTGCTTACTTGTCCGAAACTGCCAGATTCAGCCAGTTTTATTTTATTATACGAACTTTGACTTTGAAATGGGTAGTTTTTGGAAGTAAACGAACAAGTTTAATGAGACAAATGTTTTATTCGCTTTTCAGTTTTCAGAAGGATCGTGTAGAAATACATAAACACAGATACATAAATATTAATAGTTCTTCTCGCCTGTCATAACTTGGGGTCAGGCTTTTTGAAAATTAAGAAATTAATCTACTACAAAATTACGAGAACAAAATGAGGGTTTTACGAAATCTTACGTTTAAATCACTTTTATCCGCTTGTATCTTTCTCTTGTTTTAAAATATTTTATTTGAAAAAAACTTACTAACTTCTGGCTATACGCTAAAAGGTATGTATGTATAATATGTATATTTTATATTTTGTGGACTTGCTTTTAAAAGTTACAACCGCTAGAATTATCCTCTGGCATGCACAATATATAGGTACATATGTATGTATATAATTTAAAAAAAATGCAGAGAAAAAGAGATTGAGTGTACCATTATTATAATTTGTTTGTGCAGCAAAGCTTCAAAGCTTCAAAATTTTATCAAAATCGCAGAATCTGGCAAATCTGAATTTAACATATAATTTTCTATCAAATTGATTGTTGAACCGCGTGAAATCCGGTAGCAATTGAATAAATTTTAAATCACCTTAAGTTGATTTCACTTGATTATGTTTAGCGTTACTAACTATGTCGGTAGCTACTAACGCTAAACATAATGAAGTTTAATCAACATGTAAAATCAACTTAAGGTGATTTAAAATTTATTTAATACTTTTCTATATTTTGTTCTAATATTTTGCACCAATTATTAAGAACCAGTGCTATTCAGATTTGAAACAAAAGAATACCAATTTCAAAGTTATATGTTATCTGATAGCTACTTTTTTCCAATTCTTATTTATTGTTCCCTTTCAGTCAGTAAGTATATAAGTTATAAACTCAAAACTAAATTCACATTTAACTTCTGATTCGTCCTTGTCCTAAATATCATTCCTTTATTATTTGTTATATTTTGGATAAATATTTTATTTTCAACAAACTTACATTTTTTTCCCCCTATAACATTACAAATGAAGTGAAAGAAATAAGAAGAAAAAGAAGAATATATGAGAGAGAGAATTTTTATTTATCATTTCTTAGAATGCATCCCTGTGGATAAATTCTTTTCATTTAAATTGAAAAAATAAAACATTGCTTAGCTGCTTGCACAATTATAATATTCATGAAAAAGCAGCAACTACTGAGAATGACATTTTATTTTAACAAAAGCAAATGAAATAGATTGTAAAATGTAATACGAGTTTAAAGAGTCATTTTTTTTAAGGAATTTAATTATTTACGTAGGTCTTCTGTGTAAAGAATGTTTTGATTTCATCTCAAATAAAAGAGTAAGTTATTAGTAAAGTTTTATAGTTGAGTTGCAAGGAATTAAATACGGCATTTATGAGCCTCTGAATCGTAAGTGGAAAATTTTTAATTAGTATGTTTCCCAAGTTGATTTTAACATGAATAAAATGATTTTGAAAGATTGGCACAAAATTTTATTCGATTTAGTAGGTGTTTAATATTTGTAGTATAAACAAAGAAGATTTTACTAATTTTAAATGAGTTTGGCATCGTTATGACATTTAGCTATAGTTAAAATCACCAAAAACGCCTATTTTATCTTTTTATAATATCATATCTACTACCTCTATTCGTTTACTTCTCAAAACTGACATTTTCTACCAATTTTAATCCAAAGTTCTGTCAATTTTCAAAGAAAAAAATTAAATTTAACTAAAATAAGTAGAAATTGGCAGTTTGGGGAAGTGAACGAACAAACTTACTAATGTCAAATAAGGTATGCTTATTAAGAAAATACCAGTTTAACATGATACTAGTTAAAGTGTATTTAAAACTAAGAATGTTATCATATAATCATGCTATTTAAATTTTTGCACCACTGCTGTTTCGAAACAGTGAGTGTTGTAATCAGTTATCAGTTTTTTGATATTACCTTAAATTAGGGCGTCCATAATTTAAATGAAAAAAAAGAGAACATTTCCAATATGCAAACATAACCAAAAAAAAACATCAACCAAAAACGATTAAAATAACGACTTGTTCACAAAATATTTTTTTAATTTATTAAGAGAATTAGTTTCAGGTATAGAAGACAGAAGAGTTTGAATTTAAAACAGTTTCGAAAACATTAATCAATTGGCGTGTTCAGAAAAATGAGATCTCAGAGATTTTTCTCACTCAAAAAGTGAGCAAGCGAATCCAAGATTTTTTTTCCTCAGAGTTTTGACAGCAAAGCTGAGAAATTTTGCTGAGGAATCCTGTTCAGGTAACTGAGATTGCTGAGATCTCCGAGATCTCATTTTCCTGACCATGCCTATTAATTCGAAAACAATAGTCACGCTGTTCTGATTTCCATTCCGAATCAAATCCGTTAACAGAATATAAAAAAAAATATAATGTGTAGAAATTCACACAAATGCACAGAGTTTCAAACTAAAGGAACGCACCTTTTTAGCTGAAACAACATTTTTGAAATTTTGCCAATTCCAAATCGGATATAAAAATTCCAAACGTCAAGAATTTTCAATCCGATCGAAAATCAAAGCACACTCAATCCGCAAGTACTGAAAGCGAGAATTATTTCAAAACACCTATGTTCTTATTTATAAACGTTGTCTAACATTAGACAACTGCCTAACTTTGGAAAATGTATTCAAAAACCTTGTTTATTGTTGTCGTATAGCTGCCTAACTTAGACACAAGAGTAGATTGTCCAAACCGAGAATAATGTGATATTTATTTTAATTAAATAAAGCATATTTCCACCAATTTGCAAATAGTTAGACAGTGTCTAAGTAGACACAAATCTAATAAGTACGACTGCTAGAATTTGAAAACGTTAGGATTTTATGACCGATGGGAATTCAGAACAGGGTGAATGTTATGATTCTTAATCTGAAGTTTCATATTTTTGAAAATTTCTTATTTGTGATGGGTATTTATTTTCATTTAAAAATATATTGTAAAACTTTTTAAAGTTTTAATCCTTCAAACTGTAAGCCACTATTAAAATTGACTTAACAGTTCCCAGTTCCCACTTTTAAACTGTTATTTTCTTCTAAAAAGTATGCTCCACGTTCAAATATTTCCGAGGAAAACAGAAAAAAAACAAACATTTTTTTAAAAACTTCATACATAATTATATTAGTTATATGTTCCTTTGGCCTGCATCATCTACTGTTTAGTACTTCTGGCTCCGTAGTCAAATAAGTTTAAAGCACTTCAATAATGTAGATACGAATTGTATCCAAGCAGCACTATCAGTAAAAAGAAATTGCATATATAGTAAATAACTGTTGTTGGTGTTTCTCTAATCAAAAATAATATACAAATACAAACAACAAAAATTACATTTATATTGAGGTTAGATTTGTTGGCAAAATTAAATTACTCCATTCATCATCTACTAGTAAATACCAAGAAGAAACTTTGCAGGGCCCAATGGAACAGACCTAAAAATAATAATAAATTCGGAAAGAAATTCAGAATTATTTGAAGAACAAAAAAAATTAACCCTTTTTTATCAGACACTGTTTTCCGAAAGTCTTCATTTTTCAGTTCCACATTCTCTAACATTTTTCAAAATCAAATATTCGCAACATCATCAAATCATTTAATGAAAATTGAAGTGTCCACTTTTCTATGTACTTAATATATTTTTTGTAACAATTAATACATTTTATTTCAAGCATTGTACTTCACTTTCAACCCGCTTTTATTTAAATTGTTAAGGATTGATTTAGGGCTGAGTGGAATACATTTTTTTTGAGAAAATCTAAAATTGTTGAAACTTCCAAGTTCCAATGGTGAATTGTTTTCAAAGTTGAGAATCACATAAAATTTGAAATACAATTAATTTTGAAGTTCATTTGTGGAAAACCTATTTTGTATTTCGAAAAAGAGACTAAAAAGAGGACGTGCAAAAAAAAGATAACAAAAAAAGAATTTTATGAAAAAAGAGAGTGTAAAAAAGATCGGGATGGAAAAAGAGAACATGTTCTCTATAAAAGAGATGTTCTGGAAACCCTACCTTAAATATTATGTACAGGGTTATCCAATTTAAGCCTCGGAAAGCAAAATACAAAAAAATGCACATAATAAATTAAGATTTCTATGAAGAACGACAATACTTACCGACCATAACCAGCTCGTGAAGTGTAAAACGTGGCTACGGTAAAATCAACAAATTAAAAAAAAAACTTTAACTCGTTATTTAGAGGTTGAACGATCCATTGCAAAATGGGCAGACCTTAAATTGAACAAATTAAAAATTGGATTACATTTAAGTTTGACAGCTGTCAAAATTACAAAGCTGGTGCAATTTTTTGTGATTGCAGCTAACTGTAAGATTATAAAGTTTACAAAAAAAAACTCAATAACTTACATTACTTTCACATAAAAGTCTAACCAAATTCAAAACATAATACCTTCTTCAACAAAATGCCTGCAAGTATAATACGAAAAAACCCACCCATTCCTTTAAAAATAGTAAACAATTTTCAGTGTCATTCGATGCTTTGACGAGGTCTCATTTAATTTAAATGACTTTTTAAATACCCTCCTCTTCGCCTGCCTGCCAGTCTTGCCTGGCTTCTATTGGTATTAAGTAAAAAACTTTTTCTTAGAAAAAAAAAAAAAAAGAAGCAAACAAACAAATCCATCAACACCGCCAGGACTGTCAGCACGCAATCATTGTAAGGCGAATTGTTTCTATTTATATCTTTTCCGTCAACCTCCCATGTTAATGAGATGAAACCCAAAGTAAATTTCCCATGATGGCATTTAAGGAAAATTCTTCATCAAATTATCACGTTTCATGTTTGCGCTTTGTAAGAAAAAAAAAAAGTAAAAAAAAAAAAATTAAGTAAAAAAGGCGCAACATCAAAACAGCAGAAAATAGGACAAAGAGCCGGAGAAAAAGGATGACACTCTAAAGGAAGATCCTTTAGACTTTTAAGAGTGCGATGGTGATAGTTGTTGTTGTTGTTTCTACTGCTATGCTAGCTGATGCTTTTAACTTGGCTTGAGCTTGAGACTTTAGTGTATGCTGCTATTATTTGAGACTTTTGTGATTGTGTATGTTTCTGTTCAGTATATACGTTTCTCTCTATGTCGCCTCCGCTTTGCCACCACAAACGCTACGCTACTGCTGTACGATGATTATATCCGGCAAGAACTTTTCTCATTAAAGAACTTTTTTTTTTTTTATTTATTTTTATTTTTATTTTTTTTACAAAAGAAAGAAAAAATATTGTCTGCCTTTTATGTCGAATGAAATTCACCCCTTTCGGGGCACTTTTCCACGGCTCCACCAATATAGAACCTAATGAAAGTAATCGAAGAAAGTCGGTTCTATACATACACATAGCCAAAGAAGAACACCAAATGCCAAGGCCCTCCTTTCAACACCATTCAACATACCATACCAAACCAACAACCCCATACCCATCTCTCACCAGCAGATGGCATCTAATTCTATATCATACTTTGGGAATCATTGACGCGAGGAAGTGTCAAAAGATGATTGTTTGCTTTGCCCTGGATGTTTTCTGTTGCTGTTGTCTGTTGTCATCCTTTTCATCGCTTCCGTTTCTGTTCGCTATTTGACGTTGTCCTTGCTATTTATCAAATAGGATAAATAATACACTTTAGTCCTATCCTTTTCTCTAGTGTTTGTTGTGGCTGCCCCCTGGAACTACTTTTGTCAAAGATCCCGATTCTGTGCTGTTGTTTGCACAGGGAGCTCGGATCGGCTCGGTTCGGATTCTGAGATATATAGCTTGTTGTAATGCAACATCCTCATGACTCTTGTTCCCTAGCCGATATACCAATGCCGATGAAGATGAAGATGTGCTCTGCCTCCATGCCTCTGGCTGGGACCAGGCTGGACAGATTCCACACCATGCGAACGAAGGGTGTTCAAATTAAATTGAAATAAATACTTTATTTTAGGGGTTCGAGAGAGGATTGAAAGGGAAGGTTTGGTGGGGGGGGGGGGGGTGGTGTAAAAGGAGATTAAGGATGAGTGAAGAATGGGATTGAAAAAGCAAGTGGAATCATAATACGAGTAGGTATTGTATCTGATGAATGCAGAGCACATGAAAAATCCTTTGATATCCTCTTGGCTTTTCTTGTTTCTTTTCATCGTGTCCTTTCACGGAGGCGCAAAGAGTGCTGGCGGCAAAAGATATAAAATAAAAAAAAATAGGGTAGACAACAAAAAAAAAAACAGAAAGAAAACACAACCAACAATTCAATATGAACATTACTCTATCAAATCTCGAGGATCATCGAAATCAATCAGTTAGGGATTACGGCCAAACAAAGGTATTTGTCAATTTGATTCAATCGAAGGGGGGTCGGTGTCAGTGATGGGTTTGACTTCTGTGCTTTTGGCTCTTTTGGTCTGGTATATACGCAAAGCTTAAGCATCGCAGGCTCTCTTGGATGGTTTTTTTTTTTTTTTTTTGCTGCGATGTTAGAATTCAATGGACGTTTTTGTTTCTGTGTGAGAGTGTGTTCTTGAATTTTGTTTGACGTGAAAAGCCATTGGGAATAAATGTGTTAAATGAATGAAAGGATATAATTCTCATTTATTTGACCTAATGTCTTCGACTGTTTGTTGTAGGTTCTGAGTGACTGGGTGGTTGAATGTTTGTATATATTGTCTTTCAGTTTTTTTTTTGTTTGATTTAAATAGGTTTTTTTTGGCAAATTTCTTTAGATCAATATACTAAGGGACTATATTAAGATGTTGACGCCTTTTTCAGCAAACACATAAAAGAAGATAAGTTTTTAAAATCTTTAGTGTCCGCTCTAAATTTCATCGTATAACACGAGGAGTCACCGCCAGAACCCACAACGCCAATGCTTATCCCATTGGGATATGTGTTTTGTGAATCAGTGATACCAGATGAGAGTTAAAAAAATCCTACCGGATTGGAACAAAATTCCTCACCATTTTTGTACTGAATTCACAAAAAAAAACAACATTTTGTCGTCAAAATGGATTAAAATCAGAGTTGTGGTCTAAGTATACCTTATGGATAATTCAGTTCTATACAAAGTTTGTTCCCAGCTCATTTCTGTGTTTTTTTTTGAAGGCAGTCACTCTTAGTTCGATGAAATCTGATCCACCTGACTGATTTTAATGCAATTTTCAAACGTAATAAAGTAAAGTATAAAAAATGGTCATATAAAATTTCCTAATTCTGATACAAATCAAAATCAGTATTTGCGGGAAATTGATTTTTTCCATCTTGGGCCCACTGTACGACACAAAGACATAAAATTCCCTGACCTCTTAAAAATCCACTCTTTATTAAATAGTTTAGCACTTTGGAAAAATGCAATAAATATTCCAGCAAAAGATACAACTTGTCTGGCTAATGTTCAAGAACATAATTTTAATACAATAATTTTGTGTTTACTTACCTTATATCCACAACAGACACTGAATTATTTGAAAATACCATCATATATGTATAAAGGACTAGACGTAATTAACAATTAATTTGGCCATTTGACCATAAACTATGTACAGCAAGCAAGAGTATGTAGGTACTATAGATATGTCTGGTACAGGCATCTTCTCTTTCTCTATAGTAGTATATAATATGTAGATATTTTTGGCTTAAACAAGAGCGTAATGCTATGAGCATTCACAAACACCCATATAGTACCTACATACATACGTGTCAGTACTTAATTTATCACTTCATATATTGCATACACTTGATAAATTAATTATTTATTGCCTAATCAAAAGGACGGCAAATGATCAATGCAAATTGAGAATGGTTCTATATCTTCCTTCTTGGCGCACTACCTATACTATTGGAAAAGCACATTTTGGTCGGTTGACGTTGTTGGTCTTTACGAATAAACTTAGCCATTTTGAAGGCACACATAAAATATATACTGTTATATAGGTATATGTGTTATATGTACAAGAAAACAAAGCATTATCTTAAATCAATTAAAGGAGGACATCTTAAATCAATTTTGAGGTTATGTTTATAAGGTCAGTTAAATGTTAATATAACTTATAGGCAAGGAAATGAGATGGTTTTGTTAAAATGATTAGACTTTAAGGGCTATAGTCGTATTTTGTAGAGCAAATATTGCATGCACATAATGTAAAACTAATTATATTACTAAAATAAATTTAAGGTGAGATAATCGAAAATGCTTATCAGATTATACGAGTTAAAATTAAATGATGGGGGAAAAAACTAAGCAAGGTCATACGAAAAGGATCCCATTTTTGAAATTTAAAAAAGGCATAACGTGAAGAAATCGGGTACCGGACGATTTTATACAGCTTGCGAATATTTAAATAAAAAGCTCAAAAATTGATAATAATATCGGGTCTCCCAAAACGGAGGTCCAATTTCTCAGAATTCGTTTTAATTATATAGGGAATAATAATGAGAATAAAATTTTAAAAAGGAACGAAATCACACGAAAACATAGATGTTAAAAAATGAGCCATATATAATATATGAATATATACAAAAAACCTGTATGAATCTAGGGTTGCCATGTCTTAAAATAGTTTGTTAGTCCAATTTTAAATTTTTTGTGGCCCAAAATCGGTGCCAAAAAGTATCCCTAAATCCAAATAGTTGCTCGATACCAAAAAAGATTGTTTTTATTACTTCAGTAAGAATTCATTTTTATTTTGAAAATGAACAGAAAAAAAAAATAAATTTTTAAAGTAGTATAGTAAATAAGTAAATAAAAAATATAACAAACATATTAACAATTATCGCATATAAAATTTTTATCAGTCTTTAAAAATGTTATGTTTGGCATTATTTTGTTATTTTCACGGTCAGAACCATTATCGAATTGGTTAATTGCTTGGGGTAAATTAATTAAGCATACAGTAAAACCCGCTTAAGAGAAACTGCAAAATGTCACAGCCTTTCTTTCACTTAAGCGGGTTTTTCACTTAAACAAACCCCGCTTAAGTGAAAAAAAATTTCACTTAAGCGGAGTCCGGATAAGTGGAAAAAAAATTGCACCTAAGCGGATATAAAAATTCCAAAAACGGTTCTGACATCTGACATATCAGAAATTCAAATGTCATAAAATTATATTCGATATTTAATCACCGAAATTAAAATGAACGTGATTTTGTGGTCGTTATAATTAAAGAACTGGAAAATGTTTTTCTTATTGACCGCAAATAATCGATAAAATATAAAAACACAAGATGGAATTTTAGTTTTTAATATTTATTATAATTATCGTATGCATTTCGAACTTAAAATTGAAAGTTCATCTTCAGCGCGAGTTTAAAACAAAATGAAACGAACCCAGCTGAAAGGACAATTGAAACAAAAACAACTCGCTTACAAAATTAAATTAATAAATAATAATGATTTTCGATCAAGACTTGAACGTTTATTCACGTTTAGTAACAAAAGTGAAGCGAATTAAAGCTGATATTCTTTTCTTAGAAGAATGCAAAGCCAAAAAGGTTTTTCCAAAATTCATCCAAATAAGTTGCACCATTAAAAATCATCGCACTGACAAAGTGATCAACTTAGCCAAACGATCCTGGCTTAAATTTGAAATCAACTATCATTACAGTCGCCTCGATAAATTGGAACTTGAAACATATCATCTGCATTTAAAGATGACAAAAAACTTGAATGACCATATGTTTAAAATCTTTATACAGAAGCAATCCGCTGTCCTTTTTCGATGTGACAACATTTTAAAAACGAAAAGGGAAAAACAAAATAAGAAACTGGATAATTTAGTAATAGAGATACCACCTGTACATAAACCTCATATTGAAAAAGTGGACAATTTAGTTGTGAATTTATCAGATGAAGTTTTCAGTGATAACGAGTTGGAACTTTTAAACAGGGGCTTAAATTTCACTGTAAAACCACTTGTTTCTCCTTTTGTGGATCTTGTCGCTGATATTGAATCATCTTTACAGTTTAAATCGTTGGATGTCAAAAAGGAAATCAGAGATTGTGCTTCTGCTGAGATTAAAAAACAAAAACATATTTCAAGGAACAATGACAAAGATACGTTGAAGTGGAATCATGCGCTTTCAAAACTTAAACAACGAAATAATGTTTTCTACATGAAAGCCGACAAAGGAAACATGGTTATTGTCATGAACAGAAATGAGTATGAAGAAAGGATGCTCACATCTATCCATGAAGACAACTTTAAGCTTTCTAGGAGATCACCACTGAATAAAATGATAAACGATGCCCGTTTTGTGATTGAAAATTTAAATCAAGTTTTCAATGTAAATAAGTTTCGTCTACGTATTTCAAACCCAAAAGTTCCTCTTATGTACGGTTTACCAAAGGTTCATAAACCTGGTAATAAAATGCGTAAGATCGTGTCATGCATAAACTCTCCGTTTGCCAACATATCAAAATGGTTAGTGGCTGAACTCAAACAATATCTTCCTTTTGACGGTTTCGCAGTGAAAAATAGTTTCGAATTCGCAGATAAAATTAAAGACATTAAATTAGAAGAAGATGAGACACTTATTTCGTTTGACGTCACAGCTCTCTTCCTAAGCGTTCCTGTAAATATTGCCATTAAAGCCATCAAAAAACATCTTGTTCATAAAGCAGTTTCAAATGAACACATAAACTCATATATTAATGCAATTGAAAAATGTATGACACATAATTCGTTTCAATTTAGAAATCAGTTTTACAGCAATAATTTTGGATGCAGCATGGGAAACAGTTTATCACCTTTGGTCGCAGAAGCGTTTATGTCCAACTTTGAAACCGATTTGGAAAAAGAAGGCCTCCTACCACGCATATGGTGGCGTTACGTTGATGATACTTTTGCGGTTGTTAAAAAAGAAAATGTTGAATCGGTTTTGAACACCTTGAACAGTAGATATGAAAGCATTAAATTTACATATGAACTAGAGTCAGAAAATGATCATTCTTTACCTTTTTTGGATTTAAAAATTACACGAACTAAGGATAATGTTCAATTTGCAGTATATAGGAAGTCGACATCCACCGACCGGTTCATCACATTTGATTCGTACTGCAATTATCAAAACAAAATTGCAGCTTTCCATTCGATGGTTTACAGACTCTGCCGCTTTCCACTTTCCTTGCGAAACTATAAAATTGAGTATGATCATATACTTAATTTGGCAACAATAAACGGATACAACAAACATTTAATCGACAAATTAATAATAAAACATTCTAACAAAATAAGAAAAAGAAACCTTTCAACGCTTTTCACTCAGAACACGATAAAAAATAAATCTAACAAGAGACGAGTGGCTATTGCTTTCGTTCCGAAGGTCACAAACAAATTACAAAAATACTATGAGAAAGCAAATATGAAAATCGTACATACAAACAATAACAAACTTCGTTTATCTCTTGGAACCACTAAAGACTCTATACCGATGCTTGAGCGGAGTGGTGTTTATAAAATCACCTGCAAAGACTGCAATGCTTCTTACATAGGACAGACGAGAAGGACTTTGAAGACAAGAGCAAGTGAACATGAAAGAACAGTAGAAAACAAGGAAATTCAAAAAGCTATACCATCACACATATTTAATTTTGACAACACAGAGCCTCACTCTGTTACTCCAATAGTTGACAATATAAAAATTTTAAAAACAGTGAATAACCCCTCTAAGTTAGATGCTTACGAGTCATTTTTTATACAAACAACAACAAATTTAATGAATTTAGAATCTGGGGCAATAGAGTCATCCCTTTTTAACTCTTTTTAATTTTTATGGATAATGTAATTGTATAATTTTGTTGTTTATATTTTTTGTAAGCGAGCTATTTTGTTAGCAAATTTTGTAAGCGAGTTGTTTTTGTTTCAATTGTCATTTTCAGCTGGGTTCGTTTCATTTTGTTTTAAACTCGCGCTGAAGATGAACTTTCAATTTTAAGTTCGAAATGCATACGATAATTATAATAAATATTAAAAACTAAAATTCCATCTTGTGTTTTTATATTTTATCGATTATTTGCGGTCAATAAGAAAAACATTTTCCAGTTCTTTAATTCAAATGTCATTTTCGTGATGAAAATTTGGTGGAGGTGAAAAATAAAAAAGAAGTAAAAGCGTTCAGCAAATGTTTTGTTCTGTTCTATTAACTTTTTTTTTGTTTTTTTTTTTAAATTATTAAATCTAACTGAAAATATGTTTCAGGGTATCCGGGTTTTTCACTTAAGCGAGTTTCGCTTAAACGGAGTGTTATAAAGGTAATTGGTCGACAAAAACTCGGGGATGAAAAAAGTGTTTCAGATAAGCGGGTTTTTCTCTTAAGCGGGTTTTACTGTATCAGAAGAGGCTGAAAAGTCTTTACTATCATATTGGTATGTTTATTGATTTGCAAAAGAGAAACTGAATAATATTAAAATGAGAAATGAAGTGATTTATTGTCAAACAATAAAAACGTTTGAACAAATTACAATTTGATTTAAAACATATCAAAGTAGAAAATCTTAAATTTCAATAGAAATGTCAAAATCAATAAGTGAATTCATGGTGAATAAAAAGTTTTGCCAAATTGTAGAACTTATTAATGATATTGCTTAGGGGAAGAAAAGTGCTATTTAAAATTTACAATTTTAAAAATTTCTTTCGGGTGAAATATTTGAATTTTTTCGCTTGAAATTTAAATTTGTACGTTTTGTAAAGTTAAGGTAAGAAAACCCCTTAAAGTAAGCCATTTGTCAATGAGTTATATGTTTACCCATCTTCACCCTGAGACTCACATTTTTTTTCTTATGAGCAAATTGATTGGGAAAAAAAAATTGCAAGTCCAATTCTTAGCTGTTGCCTTGATTTACTTAAAAATATTGTAACTTCTTCTGGGGTTTCTAATTAAAATGCCTCAAAAAAATAAAAAAAATGTTTTGATCACTAGCATTGTCTAGACTCTATAGAGGTTATAATTTTTAATTCACAAGTGCTTTAACCCTGACTGGGTGTATAGATTATTACAATTTTAATAAATTAAATTCTAATATTAAATTAAAGTTCATTTAGATATATTCTTGAATTCAATAATGAATTTAATTTTAATGTTTTCTTTTTTTTCTTCTCAAAGTTGAATAAATATTGGGGCTTTTCTCTCAACAAAATACTGAAGTGATTGCTTTCTGCAAGGCTATATCTTGGATTCGTGAATAATTGTTTCACTCAATCCATAGTAAAATCTGAAACACAATGTGGTTAGTGATTTCTTTTGTCTGTGTGGCTGTATAAGCCAAACACATTAGTGGATGTGCTAGATAGACAATCGTTTATCTTCTGCTCAACCAGCATATTTGGCGTCAATTCAAAGTGGCTTCTGGTATGCGAACACATTCGTGAACAAAACTTTACATAGAGGAAGGGAATAATAAAAGGCAATAATCCATTTATTTTGTTTAGTTTTTTTTTTTGTTTTTTTTTTTTTTTTTGGTTGGTTCGTTTGTGACCAGGAATTTAAAATGGGGATTCCGGGAAACAGAGACAATATATACACAAGAGAAAAAAAATCAATTTATTATAAAGAAGAGAGAGTGTCAGAGGTACGAGTATTTGTAGATTCTTTAAGGGATTTTTTTTTATTTCTTCGTTGCATAGCAGTAAACTGTGGACAAGGACTACCAATAGAGAAAGAGTGAGAGAAAAAAAATGAAATCTTCTTCAAAACCAGCAAAAGCTCGTTTTTTTTTTTCTTTTTTTACATTTCTTTGACTTATTTAATCTTCTTTCTTTTGCCTTTTCGTTTTTTTTCTTCTTCTTTTGCCTTCTGTTTATTTGTTGGAATTGAGTCTTTCTTATCCTTGGCGGCGGCGGTTAACCGAAGAAGTCTTAAGGCCGTAAATTTTCCCTCGAGTCATGCAACTTTTATTGAACTTTAAAAACTTTTACAAGTACATTGGAAGAAAGTTGTAGGCTGGGTCAGCATTCACTTTAGAAGAAAACCTTCAAGTCAAAGGCCAAAGGGAGGTAAGTATATGTATATAAAAGAAGAATTATAACAGGATTGTTGTGCAAGGTGGTATAATAAAAACTATATGTATTCCAATTCCCATTTCCACATGTGTCTAAGTATAGTGTAAGTTTTTTTTTTTTTTTCTATTTTCTTAAATATCTACCTAAACTTTCTGAATGCCTTGGCTATAACAATATAATTTTTATTTTAATGGCTAATCTTATTCCTTTGAAGGAAGGTTCTAAAAAATACTTGAGAAAGATAAAGGCAATTTGAAACATGTATTGCTAAATAAATGAAGTTGCATTTAGAACGTGAGCAAAATTCTGTTAACATTCTCCAGTGCAATTCAGCAAATGATAAAGCTTTTTGCTGAATTGCTGAGTTTTATTTTGTAAAAAACTAAAAATGACGCTTGCACATTTCAGAAATACTGAAATGTTTGAAAGTATTTAGTTTTACGGCACTTGTAACAAGAAAGAAGAAAAAATAAGCTTGATAACATTCCATTTGACTTATATATCTGGAAATAGGGATAACTTTAAAATATTGCTGTATTTTTTGACAATTCTTTGATATTTAAAATCATTATAATATTTTCCAAATTGTAGAGATAGACTTATACATGTTTTCTAGTTCTTTTTCGAAACTAACCAAAGAGAAATTTTGACAAGATAGGGTGACCACTAGCAATGAAATTGTAACTCTTTGCTTACCTTTGTTTTGGTGTCAGGCAAACCTTTCTTGTCAAAGTTGGTATTTCCTCAGTTACAAGTGTCAAAAGTAGAAGCCTTTAGACTTACTGCACTCCTGACCGTTGAGAACTTCAACCACTTCACTCTAAGTTGGGGTAGATTTTCCCCAATGCGCATGTCTTATGGAACTCAGAACAGGGCAAATTCCTAAGAAATGGAAAGTGTTTTCCGGAGATCTGAGGTTGCATAAAGAACATTCCGTGTTTCTCCCCGATGGTCCATGCAGTTGGTATTTTAGTCGAAGTAGCTCACCTCTATAGATTTAAAAATGGAGATCGTATCAATCGATCGTGGAGATCGTATCAATAGTATATTGGTCGTTAAAATAATTTTTGACACCAAGGTTATGCTTTAGAATTTTATACATACTTCTAGTTTCACTCCGTTGATTATAGATATTATTCTTATACCATAGAAAATGCTTTCGTTTCGGAATCTTGCTTTCGTTTCGTAATAAAAAGTCAAGTCTTTTTGAAGATAAATGGAAAATCAGCGCCTTCAATTAAAAAAAAACTTATCAGGTCTGTTTTTTTGCTTCCCAAAACTGCAAATTTTGACAAATTCTAGACCACTTTATTTTTTTTATATGAACTTTGACAGACAGATGATCGGTTAAAAACAACGTAAAATTCTTTTAAGTTAAATAAAAAACACGGTTGATATACAACCTACAAACTCATCAGATTTAATTATACGGGGGTGGCCCCGGTGCAGTGGAAGTAGTGCTTGACTGCTAACTTGGATGTGTGGGTTCGATCCCTAGTCTAGGCAGCATTTTTTTCTATATTCCTTCAACTGAACGCCACCTCTGGGATTTAATGAGATAATCAAAACCTAATTTCTCAATCCACTGTGTCAACAAAAATCTATCCTATCCTTCTAACATTGCCTAATTTATAAGACCCATAGGTCTTACTAGCATATATATGTTTGTGTTGAGTCAACTCGCTTACAAAAAAAAAATATTTAAATCTACACACTAATTCGGTTAAAATGTACTAAATCATATTTAACTACTTCTGGGTTAATTTGCTCAGTTTCAATTATCAAGTTAATTAACACAGTTTAAGATATTAATAGTAACCAATCTACTTAGAAATGTGTGAAATTATTTAATTTAAGCTAGCTACTCGTTTAACATAAACGATCTTCAAAATTGCGAATCCTGACCAAGTTAGTCCATAAAAATAACCTTTTTTCGTTTTTATTTTAAACAAAATTTATTTTAATTGAGTCGACTACATTAGAATTAACATAGTTAAGTATGTAATTTTTACCCTTGGCTAGGTTATTTTAACCCACTAAAAATTATTTTTCTGCGTGTGGATTAAAAAGGGTAGAAATTGGCGGTTTTGGGAAGTAAAGAAACAGACCTAATAGAACATTTGAAAATCACTTAACACTAATAGTCTGTATCCTCCAAAATGTATTCGAAATTGATAATCAAATTGATAGATTTTCAAGCGGTCTTATAACTTAAAGTAAGCGACTGGGAACCTTAATTTTCGTTTACTTACAAATGAAAATCGATAAATTAAATACAGCACTTTCTTATCTTAACAAAAAAATTACTCCAGATTTCAATTACAGATCAAAGGTTATGTATATACGAATATCAGATTAAACTTCCTATATAAACATTAAGGAGACCGAGAAAACAATGTTATTCAAAGTCGATTTAAGGGATAAAGTTTTTGTAAGTATATGGTAAACCTGACATGAATAATGACTTAACCGACTTAAGTTTCTGAGTTGCTATCACTTAAAATATTCATGTAAATTCTTTAAAATCTTCACATCAAAACAGAAACTTAATTGGTAAACAAATGAACAAATGACCAAACAGAAGTCAGTTCTCTAACAAATTCACATTAATCTTAGCCGTACACACAATATGGCCACAAAATGCATATTTGTCCAGTCCTTATACCTAGGTATGTATATATAGAATAGGACATTGCCATTTGCCACTTCTGCGAGTGATGCTTAAGAATTTGGATCCCTATAACCTATACACTATACATCGAATGTTATGCTTGAACAATACACACAAACACAATTAAAGGTTAACATCCGGAATGTTAAGATAGTGTCTTCGTTAACATGCATACCTGACTCGAAGACAAAGCACATTCCTATATATTAAATATGTAGCATAGCAGCTGAGCATTTACTTGAAGCTTCATGTGATGACCAAGTGGTGTTTCTGAGTAGCTGGCATATCTTTGTCAAAATGTGAAGAATAGCCATTTCAGTAGTAGGTATAATATACCGCACCATCAGAGTCCCAGTATTATATAAAGGAGCAGTTATAAAGCAGCTGAACGCCTGAACTGAGTGTGACAAGTTAACTTGTGATATTTTTACCCCACACATTGCTGCTACTGCTGCTGCTGGGCAAGAGGGATGTCATGACAATTAGATAATCGCATTCAAAAGCAGGCAAAGCAGTTCAGCAGGTGCCCTACCCACGTACGACGAAGACGACGACCGAACGTATACATACGTAGATACATATACGTCTCAAGAGATGTTATGTATTTTTGTCTTTAGGGTTTTTTGTATTTTCTCACATTCACAGACCGGAAACCGTCTCGGTTTTCTCCTTTAATTTCCGGCCCTCGCCAGTGGGGTTTAGGAAACATCCCAGTTCTAATAAGTAAAGGAAATCAACATCTCAAGAAAACAAAATACCTTCTTTCCTCTCTCTCTCTATATATGATTTCCTCATGTCCATGGTCTTCCCTATCATTGTTTTTCATTCTCATTCTCATCGTCGCCGTAGTCGTTGGTCTGTTGTCTTCTTTAGTTTCCCCGAAAAAGATACATTACAAAGCGCGACGGGTGGTGGTGGCGGCGGGTGGTTGGTTCAAAAAAGATGATACGAGATGCGGCCATTTTTTGGAAGCAAACACTTGCTATACAGTTACTTAGCATTATTAGGCACCGTGGCTTGGAAACTCACGCCAGTATAGTCGTAGTCGTATACTATAGTCCTGGAATGTTTGGGGGTCAATTAGACGAGCATGGCCCGTTTTCATAAAACCGAAGCGTGTTCGGAAATACAAATGCGCGTATTAGGCTCCAAGGAATAAATGGTTGCGCTTGAAAATGGTATGTGCTTTTGCTTTCCCTTTGAACGAGTGGGTGAACCGATTTTTATCATGAAAATATTTTCTCTTTTGAAAATAATTCTTGATGACTTCGTTCCTTTTTTTTTTTGGCAGGGGCTACAGGACATTTTTTTTTTTGTTCTAAGTATTATGTTATGGTTTCCTTGTTCCTTTTATGGTGCTCATTTCTCGCCATTCAAAAAAAAAAAAAAGAAGAAAGTCTTAGGTACAAAAGGTTAAAACCACTTAGTTTAATCTTCATTACTCAACTATTTACTTAAATTGTGTTTCAAAAATATATACGAGTGAAAGTAACAACGTGGCAGAAGGCACAGGGCCAGCAAGCGGAGTTGGTGGTGGAGGCGGGGTGTGTGGTGGTAAATAAAGATGCTGTTGATGATAAGCAGAATTGGAGAACAGAGAAGTAAGTTTTATTACTAGAACGTGAAGTGCTTTATTTTGATCGATGTCTTGGTATATTAGCATCATTAAGGGGACAAAATGAAAGGGATCATTGTTGCTTATGGTTGGTGCGCGCGTAGGTATACCTATATGTATATTGGGAACTACTTTGCATTCAAAGAGAGTTTAAGCAAGCTTTCATCTAATTTTGTTATATTTTTGTTGCCACTGTTGTTGTTGTTTTTGTTATTGTTGTAACTTAAATGAATCGATTGGTATTATCGTTTGGTGTAAATATATAAAAAAAAAAAACTTGCAAATGGGATTGAAATCTTTTATGTGTAGGCATTGTTGTTTGGATGCTTTGATAGATTAAGAACTTTATAACTGTGAAAAAGGATCAAAAGTTTAGGAAAAGTCTTTGTGGCTCGACTAGCTATATATAGAGAATCAAATACTTTTGATTTTGATGAAAATATATATAGACCAAAAGTCTTTTGCTAAAATTGAAGGTCAAAGTAGTATCAAATCGTTTGGAAATACTCGAGTTTGCTCTTGTGCATCAATAATCAATTCAATAAATGAACTGGGTAGAAAAAAGGTCTATTAAGATAATAAAAGCAAATTATATACAAAATGCACGACTGGGATCGTTATACCTATGAAATTGCCACTTGTGTTTAAAGGCTATAATATAACGTTGCTAAGCATTTAAGATGTAAAGTAATAGACATAACATTTTTAATGAGAAAGTGTGAAAAGTAGATATACTTAAATTGATTTCTTTTTTTATTTTATTTGGGCAGTAAAAAAAAATTCAATTGGGAAATGTTGATATGCAACACTACTTGTTACTATTAAATAAAAAAAATAAAAAAAATATTTGAAGGGGTATACTGACGATTAAAGTTAGGACCTCGTAAGTCGAAAATTCCAAAAAAAAACAGAAAAAGATAGAATTCAAAACCACTAACCATAGATCGCCATAATTTAAAATTAGGAGGGTTTTTTTTTATTTCTGAAAAATATGAGGTTCTGCACTGTAACCGTCGATATTAAAATTATCTAAAATATAATGCACGACTGGGTCGCACGAATTGGGTGTTATGTGCAATCATACTGTGATTTTAAAGTCTCTTTAATTAATATCTATATGTCTGATTTTAAAAGAAATGATGTACATTTGTTATGGAAGCCTATATTTGATGCCAACTGCTAAAAACATTTAAACTGAAAAATTGGTAAAAATTAATATATTAAGATTAGAAATAAACACCAACGATATGTGTGTTGATTTCTTTAGTAAATCTTAATTTATGAGAACAATTCTACAAAAATTGTTGGAGCAGTTTTTTTTTTTTTTTTTAATATTTTCTATTTACATAATTTTGAAAGCATTTATAAGAAAAAAAAAATAGGTAAGCCATTTTTAAGCGTTATTTGAAGCTGGGTTAAAAAATAAATTTTGGAAAAAAATCATCTGAATAGGTACACATTTTTGAAATATGTATCCGATTTTTCAAAAAAAAAAAAATTTTGAAATTTTTTTTAAAAATCCAAACTTGGAGTTTTTCAAAATTTTGATATGCAATTATTTGAGGCTGTTGTGTAAAAAATTTCATTAAAATCGGCTCAAAATGTTTTGAGATACTCGAAAAACCAAAAATATGGTTCTATTTATATGAGAGATACCGTTACTAAACGGTAGATACAAATTATTTTCCGGTAATATAGTAGATGGTACTGATATTAGCTATCATTTTTTATCAAAATCGTAGGAGTCGTTTTTGAGAAAATTAAGATTTTCCTTAAGTAACGGTTTTTAAACTTTTGTATGGGAGGTACCGTTATATTTGGTTATAAGAATATAATTCCTTTTAAATCAGCTAGATAATATTAAAATCTGCTGAGTGCTAAGTTAAATAAAAACTGATCAAGTCGTTTTTGCATTACTTAAGTTCTCAAAAAAAATGTTGAAACTTTTTTTTTTTAAATCAAAAAAAAAATTTAGAAACATTCTGAACAAAAAAATTGATCAAAATCAGTTGAACCGTTTTTGAGAAAACCGAAAATAAAAAAAAATTCTTCTGTGGGAGATATCATTTATAACCATTTTTCAGAAATGTTTTTTTATTAAATGGTACGCGTTTTGTAAAAAAATAAGATTTTCATTGTATGCTAAAAAAGTTACGGCAGCTACTGTTATTTTTGGTCATAAAAAAATTACGAAAACACCAACATTGAGGTTTTTAACCTTAGGGAAATTGCGACAGAGCACCATTTCTTGTTTTTAATATTTGAATTTAAGTGGTCAATACTCCCTACACAAGAATTGGAAAGTGACAACTTTTAACCTCCCAGATATACCACAAGCTAAGAAAAAAAAAAAAAAAAACAACCAGAATTTTGAATTGGATATCATGACAATTTTACCTTTTAACTCACATTTTGGTTATCCCCAAATTTCCTGTCATGTCTCTGAGACTATTAGAATTATTGTTTTCTTTAACACACTGAGGAATTTCAAAAAGTGGGTAATAAATAGTTCGGAAACTTCGAGTGTGGACAATCAGAATAAAAAGGAAAAAATCGAAATCCAACAAAAATTCATGAAAAAAATATATATTGTTCAAAAATTCATCTAGCCAAGAAAAAAAGCTTAAATCGAAAATTTTGCATATACGAGTTTTTTAATTTATTATTTTCTTCTCAAAAATATAAAATTTATTTCTAGAAAGCATTACCCTGATTTTAGGTGATTTTTTTTCCCAACGTCTATTTTTAATTTTTTTACTTTCAAACGACTTTCATTTTTGTATTAAAAAGATCTATCAGCTACAAAAAAAATTCAACTCTCTGTCATTTTTGGTTTAGAAAATAGAATGTAAACCTTTTTCTTTGTTCACCCTAATTCACTCTACGATTTTAAAAAAATCAAGTAGGTACATATTTTAAAATTTTTCAATAAAGAATTAACATAATATTTTTTTTATATCACTAAACCCATACTATATGAGCTGGGTTAGTAAACGTTTTTTTGATTACAGAAAAACACAGATTTTTGACAATTCTGGGTTTATCAAGTAAAACTATGTTAATTCTGGGTAAAGTTTAACGAACGAATTTAATATCTCTTTTTTTGAAACTAAACAGATAACAAGTAAACTATATGTGAACAAATTGGCACATAAATTATATCAGAGCGAGTCCAGAGCACAACAGTAAACCCAATGTAATTTCCTCATCGAACAAACTTAAACAAAACTAATTTTGACAACGTTTATTAAAAAAATTTAAATTTTTGATAATATTTATTCATACATTTTCTCATTGGTAATATTAAATTAAATAGTCCTGCCATTATAGTTTACAAATTTTGATAAAATTCAAAACTACATTGTGACCAAAAAAAAAGAAATAAAACAAAAATAGGCGAATTAAACCAACACAAAAACACAAAAAAACAAAAACACAAAGAAAAAAACAATAACACAAAAAGCCAAAAACACAAACACACTAAATGTTAAAAATATATTTCATTTTTACAACTAATAAAACATCGGAATAAAGTTTTAAGTAACCAAAATGAAATCATTTAGATATTAGCAGTTTAGAATGCATTTGTATATAAACACAAGTTATGGAAATATTATTTGCTTCAGAGCACAATGTATTGCAATGAAAAATATTATTAAATTTAATTTTATTTTTCCTACATAAATTGTAAAAAAAAACAAAACAAACAAATGTACCTATACGCATATATAATCCAAGAAATCGTATAAACGAAATCCTGAAAAATCACATAATCCTGAGAAATAAAAATTTGATGTTCGAAGATTGGATTATTCATATCTGAGTACATTGCATCTGTCTAAAAAACAACTCATTTTTATATTAGGAAATAAAAAGATATGACTTATTATTTTCTGTTTTTTACATTTCTTAAGGTATGTACGTATATGTATACTCTCATATAGGTACTCATACATATGTACATATAGATATATTTGAAATACTTAAGCGAGCGGATAAAAATGTTTCACATACACTGGGAATGTTATTATTACGGAAATATTAGGTAGCCATCCATAGAAAAAGAAGAAAAAAAAATAATATAAAAACTGGGCTTCAATTACAGGAAACGTCCAGTCGAACTTTTATTAAGGCAAACATTGACTTTATACCAACACAGCACCATCACTACTCACAAAAGTTTATCTATACGAAGGATATTCTCTCATATCAGCAAAGCATATCTTGACATTTTTTTTTTTATTTTGATTATTTTTTAAGCAAAACCTAATATAGGAATCTACCCTTACAACGACGACGAACGTTAACTTTCAGAGCGTGCACTTTCATGTACTAGTACTTTATTACAAGGCTAACCTAACTCCAAATATACAGTCGTGTCCATAATAATAGCCTCTGCCACCCTTTTTCGTTATCATAATAAGTTCAAGGATTCAAACTGTATATACCTAGTATAGATAGGTACCTCTTTACTACTATGATGCTGTGGTTTAACGAAATGGGCAGCAGCGGTAGGTAAGTATGTATAGGTATAAGAGGAAGACTGAGATAAAGGTTCACTTTTAAGGCGCTAATAAATGCTCGAGTATACAATAAGTAAAATTGGAGGAAGAAGGTATAGGTACATTCCTATACCTACGTTATACGATGAATATAATATAGAGAGTACACAAAGATCAAGAGTTGGATACGCAACTCGATTTAGAGACATCATGAAGCTCTGGAAAGCTAAAATGCAATTGAAATTCAAATAGAGTTTCATTTACATTATAGGAACATGCCTGGCATAGCCTGCATACTTAAACAGAACAAAAATTGATGTAGGAGCTCCATTTGTAGGTACACAGTGATACTATACTATATACACTATACCACAAGTCACAATTTATTTTAATGAACGTTGGCTTACTGGGAAGAATTTAAAATGAAAAGTTCTTAATGTGGTTAGCGTTATATATGCATAGGTAAGAGTGGCGCAGAAACTCGAAGAACTGGACAAAAAAAAAAAAAAAAAATGTATATGTAGCTATGTATATTCCATTCCATAGCATTCTAACCAACTTTTATACTAAGTGCGGTGTGTAGCTTCAGTTCAGTGATATCAAAATAACTTAATGTCAAACGTTTTTAAAATAGACAAAAAAATAAACCTATAGAAAAAGAAATATAAATGAATAAGAATTTATTTTTATATAATATGGCGGAAGCAGAATTGGAAAATGTAAAAATTTAAATAAGTAAAAAGAATATTTTTACTTCAATTTACATAATATAAGAGTGGTTCTTTACAAAAAAAAAAAGAATTGGTAATACTCCTAAATTGGCTTGATTTGAATTAATTAAATTAAAATGTTGTATGTTTTTTTCAAGTTTTTATCTTTTTTTTAATTGCCATATTTGGGCTGAAGAGCAAGTAGCAACCGAAGAAGTTCAAGAGCTGTCAATAAATCCAGAAAAAATAATGGTTTGTTCTGGTTTATGGGCTTGTGGTATCATCTGGCGATATTTTTTTTTAAAATTAAGAAAAATCAAAAATTAACTATGAATGGTGCCCGTGATCGTCCAATGATAACGGACTGTTTGCTGCCTGAAATTGAATCTTATAATCTTGATGACATTTAGTTCCAACTTGAAGAAATAATTGAATTATTTAATTACACTTTTGACTGATAAATTCGCCGCTTAGATCATTTGATACCTTACTTCTATACTTTTACCTTAGAGCTACTTAAAATCCAGAATCTATAAGGATAAGTCGACCACGATTGTAGAATAAGAAGCCTACTTTACTCGCGACATTTGACAAATACCTACCACTCGAAATAATCATTGTCATTGAAAATCGTAACTTAAGAATGGACCACGCTAGGTGAATATCAAAATTTGAAATAATTGAATAATTATACCAAAAAAATGGTTCTTTTGTATGATGATACAAATTATTCGTAAAATTAATTTTTTTGAACAAGTACAGTAAACTGTTTAAATTCGTGTGTGTCTATTCTGCATCGGTAGGAATAGGGGCTACCAACAATTTTCAGCCGAATCCAAACTTCTAAGATAGGAGAAAACGATTCGGGGTCAAATAATTTACATGTTAAATGCAACAACAACTAAACCCCAATGGGCTTAACCCATATAATTTTCGGGGCACAACTTAAGCACGGAGAAAAACTGTATTACCGGCGGGAATTACAAACTTGTTATCCATAGTTTGTATGGAAACTCCATTTTTTTTCTGTAATGGCGTCGCTAATCCCCGATATCGTTTTTTTCAATCAGTTCCCTCCGGGATTGAAAAAAAACACACCTACTATTCTACAGACTTACGACAGTACCACTGATATTTAAAAGGTTGTTACGTCTATAATAGGCGTTTTTCTTTTTTAGATCAGAATAGAGTTCTGAACAGAGTCCGAGCATATCGAGCATGCTCTGAACATCCTCTGAACAAAGCGTGTTCTGAGCGCTCTGAACTATTTTTGAAACACACCTGAACACTTAGATTTTTTTTTCAATTTCACCTGTCAAATGCTTGAGTTCAGCGTTCAACTCGGTCTGCTCAGTTATTTTATTCTGAGTTCATAGAGCGCGCTCTGAACGAGCTCAGAACACGTTCAGAACAAAAAAAGAAACACAAATTTGTAGCTCTGAATGTTCAGAGGTAAAAAAGAAACACAATTTTTTGTTTGACAGTTCAGGCTCTGCTCTGAACTAAAAAAGAAAAACGCCTAACGTCACCCTAAAGATCTCACCACGAACCCTTATCGTCAAGTTGTCATTTGTTTTGTCAATGTCAATTCTATAAACGTCGTCTGTATTCCTAAAATTTGCAAGTCATTGTTATAATTTAGCAAGTCATATTGTTCCTTATTTTAATATGTAATATGTTAAATATAAGTGTGAAAATAAAACATTCATCATTTATTAAGTTGCAACGAACACATCTTTTGTATTTTCTGATATGAACTGAACAATAAAGTTTATTTTTTAAGACAACAAAGGCAAATAGTAAAAAAAATGTATGTACATTAAAGTTAAATTCCAAAACAATATTAATAAACATTAAGTAAGTTACTTAGGTACTATTTGTCGGCAATGATGTTCAGTAATTTACAAAAAAAAAAAAGAAACTTCATTTGTCAATTTGAAAGCCATTTGATCTTCAAAAAAAAACCTTCTAATATTATAACCACAAATCTTCAATGTCAGTAGCTTAAATTAAATAGGGTAAAGAATCTCCCCAAGGATGATGCCAATAAAAAAAGAAAAAAAAAAAAGAAAAGAAGAAAAAACCATAAAAAAAAAAGAATATTCCCTTCGTTCCACATTATAGATATACATATATACAAACAAAGCTTAGAAACGGGATATATACTGAAGGGCTTTTATCATTAATAAATAACTTCAAGACACCTTAAATTGTATAATAAACGTGAGTAGAGTGCCTTTTAAAGTGAGATACCAAAAAAAAGGTCAAATATGGAGAGACCCAATTTTCTGGACATATATCCAATCTAACAACCGTCAAACATTCGAATCTTCCTCTTAACTGCTGCTGTTATATCAATCATTGTACTATACTATATGTAGCCCCTTGGGAACTCAATGACACTTTGTATTGTTGTACGGGAGAGAGTTCTTTTGCTCTACTTCCGTCTGTCCGTTCCGTTGTCGAACCAAAAATCCCATCTAACAATACATCGTTGAATTTTTGAATTGTACACATTCTACATCAGGATCCTCCTAACTTTGCTTTTCAAAACATCAATACCCAACAACAACAACAATGCAAAATTTTCTAACGATTGGTAGAATAAAGTATATAGGTACCTCAAAATATTTGTGTGTGAGAGGATTTCGGGTGATTTCTTAGGGTGTAGATGATAGAATGAGGATAAGGTCCCTTAGTAGCATCAACGCCACCACCTACCGGAACCCCTCAAAATAAACCCTCATTTTCATTTAACCTAATAAATTGATGCCCTGTGTATATTTCCTACCTCATGTTTCTCTGTTGCTCGAGCCAAACGTGTTCTCCTTATTTTCAAAACCCCATTGTTGCTATATACATATGTATATCTATACAAATGAAAAACACAAGAGTCCTTTTTCCTATGGAAATGGCATTAAATTCTTCTTTCACAGCTTTTGGTATTTTTCTTCCATAAACAATTTAATTGTGCCTTTTGTGTCTGTTTTTTTTTTTTGAATAGAGGTGAAGAGTTATTCCGGACATTATGGACAAACAAAAGGATTGCCAATCCATTTCTCACAACAAAACAAAACAAAAAAAAAAAAAAAAACATGTTTAGGATGACAAAAGCATTGAAAGCATCTTTGACATTTGGTAGTGACATTATGAGAAACTTTTGGTGCAGACATATTTTCTCTTAACCGTTGTTAGAGACGAAAGTTTTTATATTTTTTTTTGTTGTTGCGCTAATTCAATGTGGAATTTATATAAGAGAGTGATTTGGAAAAGAACATTTTTGATTTTGAAGAATTTCATTCACTTGTGTATTCATCGACGGGGGCATTTCAATCTAAGAAAAGAAATGATTTTCTGAAAATTAAAAATATATATTATTCGTGTTGAAAATGTTCGGTTCTTTTGAAAAGTGTATTATCGTTAATTACAAGTTCAGGACATTTAAACTAGGGTTTAAGATCACAAATGTCTGTTTCACAATGTCTGAGTAAAGTTCTGATTAGTTACTCGATACTTAAATATTGGCACAGGGTCATAAGTCCAATGTAAAAAAACTTTAGAACTCATTCGATGGGTCACAAGACCGCAATTATTTTTGCTCCTGATGTAAACTTTAGAAGCTGTGCCAACATATATGTGTCAAATAATTATTAATCAGAACTTTACTTCGACCTTGTGAAAAAGGCCCTTAGCATTTAATTGCCAAATTATATCAAAATCGGTGAAGCGATTTATGAGATTCCCGGTATTAACCATGCAAATAAGACAATTTTCTCACAAAAAGGTTAAAACCCTATTTAAATAATGAATATATCTTTTATTGCTTTAAAAATATGTATGAAATTTAATAAAAATCTTTAGAGTTGTTTTTGAGAATATTTCACTGTTTGACAGCTGTCCCTTTTAGATAAATGTAAATAAAAAATCAAATTTCTTAAAAATGATCTGTACGACATCTAAAGCTAATCCTAGTCAATACGTTTTAGATCTAGCTCAATATAAACCTGGACACACATAAAAATAAACCAAAAGCTGAACAGTGGGGTGGAATACCATATAAGTTGGTATAAACTCAGACGGTAGAGATGGATTCTTGAAAGTTAGAAAAAAACGTATTGGAGTGACCAAAGATTTACGAAAATATTGATTTAAAATGGATACACAATTTTGCTTCTGATTCAACTCAGATTAAAAATTAAAATTAAATTAAGCTGGTCTTACGAAAAGTCAATAACAAATTTAGACGAAAGTGGATATTATTTAATCGAAAAATAAAAAAAAAAACTGGATAATTTAAATGTTTTGAATTATTGTTCACTTTGCCAAATCGCACCCTTAGAATGAAAGCGACCTAACTCAAAATTTTCGTAGCTTCTTAATTTTCAATAAACTGACCTTAAAAAGCGAAATGAACTCTAAAATTAGGGGGTAAAAAAGATTCCGATTTTTTTAGTTAGGTCACTTTCATTCTAAGGGTGTGAAATTTGCTTCGATTAATCGCTTTCTTGACTAAAGGTTCCCCCACACCAACACGAATTTCGGGTGGCGACGACGAAAACAACAATAACAACACGTGGTTGTCAATGAAAACAACACGTTGTTGTTATTGTTTTCGTCGTCGCCACCGAAAATTCGAGTTGGTGTGGGGGATCCTTAATTTCGATTCTTTTTATTCGGAGACAAATTCATTTTTCTATTTTGAAAATTTTTGAACATTTCTTTATTTTGGGTTGAATTCAACCAAATTAATAAACGTTGAATAGCGAAGGGTTAGTCCTTATTCCGTAGACTAAGTGCGAAATGATATTAATAAAATAAAACTTCTACTAATTGACGTTTACTAACGTAAATTACCGAAGAAGGTGGTTTAGCGAAGGAATACGAACCAGATGTGTCAAATTTATTCTGCAATTACAAAATTTATTAGTTAACGTTGAGAATTTAATTTTTAATAAAAATAATAATCGAGTTCTTAAACCATTTGCAATTATTGCAAGAAAAAAATACAAAACCAGATATGATCCCAATGCAAGAGTTTAGTGAGAAGGATTTACCATGAGCATCAATTCTGAATGTGCAGCCAAAGAATTTGCTTCGATCAAACATCATTGCGCCAAAATTTACCATTTTTAAAATTAAAAACAAAATAAAAACAAAATCTTTTTTTATATTGAATTTGACAGAACTTTGTGCTAAAATAGAAATAGGTTGAAATAGCGGTTTTCATTAATGAGGTTGTAGCTGTTATTAGTTCCCAAAAATTTAGAGGGCATCGAAGTTACCAACAATCAGTTTTTTAAAATATTTTTGTTCTTTTTGCCACCTAAAGGGAAAACCGAAAATGTAAGCAATCAAAAATCAAATTTTAAAAACAAAACAAAAACACTACGGCAACCCTGATTAGCAAATGCAAAACAAAAAAAGCATTTAAACAACAAATTTAAAACTGATGTCTTTCATCAAACCCATATTTTCTGGCTTACCTATAGAGTCGGCTAACCAGAGCTTGATGTTAAGCTGGCTTGAAAATAAATAATAAAATATTTTAGATGAACATTGTACAAGTTAGAAAAAAATTCTCTTATATTTTTTAATGCAAATCAAGCTTTAAAAGATCTAACGATACTAAAGTGCTGCCAAATTTTTTTTTTTTTTGTTTAAGGAAATTACTATTCAAGTGTTGATAAGCTTTTATTAATAAACTTAATGAGAATATAAAACTTAAAATTAACCCGGATAAAGGAGGATACCCGGAACTTATCTGTCACAGAAGCTTAAAGATGACACATAAAATAATTTGACGGGTAAACGCTAAGTTAAGGCAAAAACATAACCACACTAAGCAAAATCCTTACACAAAAAAAAAAAATACATACATATTCCAATATTTATGGATATCGTTCGGAAAAGCCAATTTTATGGATTTTTAAGAAACATTTTTTACGACTAAAACATCAACGCCTCAGTAAGTGTTTATTTCTGTAGTGCGTGTTTTGGCGTTTGGCTATGTTGTACTCTCGTATATATATCCGAATATGAGGAATGGGGGTGAAGGCAGTGGGGTCGTTTAGGGATTATTGAAGAATTTGTTCCTGGTTTGCTATGTATATGTAATCATGTTTACAATCGCAACAAAACATTCTGCAGCATCCTTGCCTCTACGTACCGTACACTTATAAGAGGATGCTGATGTCGCATGTCTAAAGAGGAGAAAACGGTTGCGCGCATATGATGTCATGTGGATACAACGACAAAGAAAAAAAAAAACTGAACAGCTAGAAGCTCCTGTTTCTTTCATTTTCCCTGATTTTGGTTTATGTCTCAAAGAAAAAAAAAAGCCGTAAAAAATATATATAATATGTTGTCATAAAAATATCAATTGATAGCTCGTCGTCGGTCGTCGCGAGTTGGACGGTTTTTCACTCGGTTTGGCCTGATTTTATGAGTTTATTTTGATTCGAACGTGGATCTCACCTAAGTCCTTGTAAATTGAACGGAGTAGCGTTACGAGGAATAATCTTCTTCGTTTATCTCTGTTCGTCTTGATTTTTACTTTTTAGGTCTTTTATTTTCATAGATTATAACAATGTGTGTGTTTTGTTCTGTAATACACTTTGTGGTGTGATGCAGAGCTGGGCAAGGGCATGGGGTAGGGTAGAACTGAGGACAGAGGCAGATATCTATATGCGGTTTTGTGGGCTTTTCTAGAGTTTTTCATGTGAAAGTGCAGGGTCATATGTTATAACTTAATGGTTGTTTATTATGGCTATAATTTTTGCAATTTATTAAGCATAAATATATAGACAAAAAGTTTTCATTTTATTTTTTTTTATATAAAAGAAGATGTCCCAGTTAGGGGTATATTATGTTTATATGACAAACTTGTCACTACTTTTATGTAGGTTATTTTTTTTAAGGGAATTTAAAATTTTGCATGAGATTATGATTGTCTATAAAGTTTTTTTTTTCAGTTTTTGTTTTCTTATAAAGAAGACCAATTGTTTAGGTATGAAAATCACTGAGATATTTGGTATATGACTGTTTTAATTGTGATGCTTTTTTCGATTAAAATGGGTTTAATCTTTTAATAATTCCGGTTATTTTAAACTGACGTAATATTTTATAAAATCTTAAAAATTTGCAACGTGACTTTAATTCGCAAGACAATGTTGGCATCCGCACAATATTTTCTTGTCCCTATAGCTTAGGGTAAGGATACAACTGTGGGAAACATTCAAGCTTAAAATTGATTTCAATAAATGAAAAAAAAAAATGGGTTTCATTACACCGTCCATCGCTCTGTGCGTCCAGAGGATTTTTGTATTTTTAGTTAATTAATTTTTATAGAATTCAGCTGCCATACAAATATTTAAGTATTTTTTTGTATTTTCTTGAAAACGTTCTAACATTTCTGATTAAAGTTCGTACCTGTTATGACCAATAAGATTGAAAGAAAACTGAATTTCTGCTTAAAAAAAATCCATTACAGAAATACGTCTTTGAGGTTTTTTGACAAAATTGGCTTATTTTTTTAATACGGCCATAAAAACAATATTGCATATAAAAATTTTGAAAATAATTTTTTTTTAAACAAAAATTGTTTTTTAAACTTGTTAATATTTTATGTTAAAGATTAATAAATATGAAGCAACATTTTAGTTGTTAACCAAAAGAGCAATTTAGTATGATCAAGTCATGTATTTCTAGATTGTGTTCAGAAAGCACTGTTCAAGCAAGTTTTTAAAAAATCTATCAAATTATTTTCAAAGATTTAAGTTTTCAAAAATAAAATTTAAACTGTTTTTGAGTATACAATAGTATACAATACTATTAAAACTTCTTAAAACATCTCAAATAATTTATCAAATTAAGCAATGGTTCAACGAGAGGTGCTATAAGTACCCATTTCCCGGTTATTTATTTTGTAGTATTGTACATTTTAAATTTGAAAAAAAAAATTAAAAAAAAGGTCGTGGACACGTTTAAGAGAAAAATTTAAATTTTCCTTAGTGAAAAGTTTTATAATAAACTCGCTAATCCGCCAAGGTTTCAGTGTTATGCGTTGTTTTGCACATACAAGAACTCGACATTTTCAAAATTTTATAACATTTTTTATAGCTGATACCTTTTCGTTCACTGAGCTGCCTGCTTTATAAAAAGTATGCTTTAGCTAAATCCGTTCGAACTTGATTGAAGAACAAAGAGGAATGATAGGAATTTTTTGTACAGCAATTTCATGAAGAATTAAAAAAAAGCAGACAGCTTGATGATTTTTTCAGTTCTTCTAGCCTACAGATATAGATAGTTTTCCTTCGTAGAAATATTTTTTTCTGTATTTTTGTCTCAACATTATTTTTTTTATTTATCTCATATTTCAAAATATTTTTAATATTTTTTGTTGTTTAAATCAATTTCACCCATTTTGAAAAACACGTAGCCCTTAAGTGATTGTTAAAATCCATTTCCTAACTATTACCATTCAAATGCAAAACATATAGAATGCCAATTTTTATTTTTCCCCAGTTACACTCTATTAAAAAACACCTTTGAAAATATCTAGCTCTTATAAGTGATTCTCGATCCCCTTTAAATTTTAAACCTTTAAAAAATAAAAAGATTGATTTAAATCTGATGGTATCTCCTGTTTTATCCCATTTCATCCTACAAATAGCAAAATAAAAATAAAAAATATTATGACACCAATTAAGCAAATCTTTCAAACACAAAAAGAATTTTTAAAATTTAATTAGATTTTTTGTTTACACCCCATTTCCTCCTACAAAATGAAATTTTTTCAACAACAAAATTTTTGTTCTTATTACTTTTGTACTTATTAATTTAACATTTTCTTTAAGAAATCCTGTTCATATGAAACTGCAAAATTGCTGAGATGTCATCACAGCATATGTTGCTTTTGCGAACAACAGATGGCACTGATTTTTTTTTGCCAAAAGTATACAAAAATACCATGTTATTAGAATGCATCATTGTGTCAAAATTTTTTGGCAATCGGTGCAGAATTTTTAATTTTAGATTTCGAAAACAAACGATTATTTATATTTTTATTTATTAAGATTATTTTTGAAAGTAATTTCATTATTTTGAGTAAACAAAATTGGTAACACATTTATTTAAAATCCATGCAACAGTAAAAAAAAAAAACAAAAAAAAAAACAACACAAACATATATATTATGCCATTAACACCTAGGGTGTTATAAATTACGCAAATGATAGAAGGAATAGAAGGATAGGATAGATTTTTTATAAACAATTAATTTTTAAGCAATTTAAAAATTGTTTAAAAATTAATTCAATTTAAAAATTGTTTAACAATTAATTCTTTAAACAAAAAATCATTAATCTGTTTAAGACTTATGTTTAATTTTTGAGATATTTCTCGAAACGATACGATCTTGACAATTTTAAAGCACTTATCTAATTATAAATGTAGACTACTTAAATCGACACTCTTCGGGGAGTAACACTAATTCAATTCAATTCAATCAATTTTCATTTTCATTAAATAATGTTGATATCAGTTCTTCTTACAATGCTAGAATAATTAGTTTTTCTCTTCAATTACCCTACTTTAAAAGTATTTTCTTTTTTTTTTCATTTATCTCACAAAATACTTAAATGCAATTAAATGCTCGGTCTTCTTCCCTTTCTCCAATCCAACTTAACAATACGCATAGACCATTTAAAAGAAAAATGAAAATATATAACCCACTTATATGAAATATAATAAAAAAAATGTATCTCCTTTGATCCTGTTTGAATTACAACAATCATTTTTCCGCCTCTAAGTCCATTTCAAAGTCAAAAGGAAAAAAAATATAATAACAAAATGAAATCGAATTGAAAACGTAAATTGAATAAAATTCGTAGGAAATTCATAGGCCAAAGAAATGAGATTCCTAAAAATTCCAAAAAAAGAATTATTTTTACAAAAGAAAAATTTACAAGCTTTTAATGGATTTCAAGGTGATTTTATTAGATACTTCTAGAGCATTATTGCCGGAAACGTTTTTATCATTTTGCCCATGGCCCATGGAAAATTTAATTTTATTTAAAAAAAAAAAAAAAAAAAAACAATGAAAAAATCGCCTTTTATATTTGTTCTTTTTTCGATACCAATAAAAAGGGGGAATAATAAGATTTCCAGGTATTGAATTAAGGATTTTTCTTATCATATTATTTCACTAACTCAGAAAAGAAAGCTTCTTTTTGCCAATTATATTTTTATTTGTTGATTTAATTTTAATAAAGAACTACAAATTTATGTACCTTAAAAATTTGTTTTTGTATTTTGGTTATAGTTGAGACAATATTAAATTTCTTTTATTAAAAAATTAAATGATATTAGCAGCCCTTCATTTCCCCCAAAGGAGTTTTCTTTAAAAAGTTTCCCAAGTTCTACCTGTGAAACCGAAAAAAAAAAATATGTTTGCCCCATTCTGGGACATGTATACTTAAGTAACTTTTAACAATACCACCATTTTCGTAATTTGGTCCTGCTGCAAAAAAAGGATCCACCAACACCACCACCGTTGGTTGCATTATTATATGCTCTCTATACAGAAAAGTTTTTGTTACCTTTTTATTTGTTGTTGTTATGTTCTTGTATGTCAACATGTTTCACCGTTGCGTTCTCTTAACGCGTATTGTTTCAAAAAATAATAATATAAGTTGTATGAAAAATGTATGATTCAGTTTTTAGTTACACAATAGCCGTAGAATTATACCTAGAACAACAACAAAAACAACTCTAAAATGGACAGGAATATATACAAAATGTTTATTCAATTTTTGACTTAAGTACTACCTAGTTCCCGAATATACTTTGTCGTTTTCATTGTTGTTGTTTTTGGTGAACAAACCGAACAGGATATAGTGAGCGAGCACCAGGAGAATATTGTTAACATACAATGATATATGCAGAGTTATTCAGAAAAATTTTGTGAATTTTTGAAAACAAGGAAAGAATATCCTTTGTAGTGTTGACAACATAAGTAAGTTTGTTATATTTTTTATGCAAAATAAAATAAGTATAAGTATAAATGTTGGCATAAAAAGTTTTCTGCAAACTGAAACATTTGGAATGTATTTTTGTGGTAAATATGCGTTTAATATTTGAATGTTAATTATTAAATTGAGCAAATTATTCTATACATTATGAGGCTTAGGGCCAGTTTCACAGTGCACGCTTAGCAAAATAAGTGGTACTTAATTTTCCCATTTATGCAATTTAGACGAAGTTTTACTGTCTGAGTAAGTGAAACTTAAGTGGCCACTATATGGGAGACTTAAGTGTCACTAACTTCGATAATACTGTGAAATTGGGCATTAGTTTTCCATATCTGGGACTCAAGTGACACTTAGGGCCAGTTTCACAGTGCACACTTAACAAAATAAGTGGCACTTAATTTTCCCATTTTGGCACTTAAGCCGCAGTTTTACTACCCTGTGGAACTTAAGTGGCCAACATGGGAGACTTAAGTGTCACTTATTCCGATAAGTTTACACTGTGAAATTGGGAATTAGTTTACCATATTTGCCACTTAAGTGACACATACTTCACTGTGAAACTGGCCCTTACTTTACTGTAAAACTGGCCCTTAGTGTACATTTAAAATAGACCTCAGAGAATTGAAACTTATTTTTTAGTTCAGAAAGTGGGTATGGATCAAGCCAGGCGTTGATCTAAAAATTCAGTTTGTCGGAGACGGATAAAAAATAAAAACACAAATACAAAGTTTTCATCTACCTACCTTTACACGACTGTATTGTATTGGGAAGTTCTTCACAAGCGCTCAAACTTAAAATGTTGGCTCAAAGCCAAATGTAGGTGCGTAAAACAATATATTGTGCTCGACGACACATTCTGCAAGAAGTACCAAAATATTCAATGACTGCAGTGTACGAAAATAGCAAACGCTGTTATTAAGCCATTGGGTCATAGGTCCACAGGCAAAAATTGGTACTTTATTTGGGAATTGGGGGGCACTTAAGTAAGATATAAGTTCAAAACTTATCGCACTCCGGAGCGCGGAGTGCAGAGTGCGGAGTGTGGAGTGCAGAGTGCGGTGTGCGGAGTGCAGAGTGCGAAGTGCGGAGTGCAGAGTGCGGAGTGCAGAGTGCGGAGTGCAGAGTGCGGAGTGCAGAGTGCGGAGTGCAGAGTGCAGAGTGCAGAGTGCAGAGTGCAGAGTGCAGAGTGCAGAGTGCAGAGTGCAGAGTGCAGAGTGCAGAGTGCAGAGTGCAGAGTGCAGAGTGCAGAGTGCAGAGTGCAGAGTGCAGAGTGCAGAGTGCAGAGTGCAGAGTGCAGAGTGCAGAGTGCAGAGTGCAGAGTGCAGAGTGCAGAGTGCAGAGTGCAGAGTGCAGAGTGCAGAGTGCAGAGTGCAGAGTGTGGAGTGCGGAGTGCAGAGTGCGGAGTGCAGAGTGCGGAGTGCTGCGCACTATTTTTCTGCACCATATTTTTCTCAAAACGAAACCTATAAAAATTTTCAATGTTAAAAATTACTATTTCAAAATCGGGTTGATAATTATTATTCAAAATTAATTTTTTCCCCACTTGATTGCACTTTAACAATTTGGTCTGATTTCTCCGTCTAATTATCCAATTAAAGTCACAATAACGCTTCCATTGTTTATAGCTGCACAATTTCACACTCCACAATATACCTGTGGGAGACGTCAAATTGACATAACAAACGTGTACAAGTCTATACCAATTTCCACTCGTTCTGTGTTTTCATGATTCCTACTCATTTGGAAGTGGATAAGTTTTTTTTTTTTACTTTTGCCTCTTTTCTCTCTCAAATGAACTTAAATCAAATAAAAAATTCATGCATAGGTATGTATAGGTATGTATAGGTATGTATAGCTCTACCTACGTACGCCTTCGCTCTTTAAAATTCTACAAGTCATATCTTCTATACCAACAACTTTTAAATAAATTGACTTGTCTAAAAATTGATGTTTTTGTTCCTACATAAAACTTTCTTAACTCTGTAATCAAAAACAATGGTATGAGTTTTAAAACCACAAGATAAAAAAGGACATGCATCAGACATATTGTTTTTTTTTTGTTGTTGTTTTTGTTGATTTAAAAAACAAAAACTAGTCTGTTCAATTTATAACCTATACCCATCACACCACACATTATAAATACTCGTTCGTATGTACATTCCGATGATGCCCTTTGGCTAGGCCATACAAACTCTCTATACCCAAAAAAGTAATCTTTTAACAGAGAAATCCATTCCGAAGAACATTTTTCAAAGTCTTCTACTGCCAATAAACTCTTCTGAACCAATAATCAATTTCCGTGATTAGATTACGCTTGCAAACTTCCGACATATGGTTTGGCACTAAAAACGGTTGTTCGACTCCAAAAACTTAGTCTCGGATTCGGTTTCGGTCTCGGTGAGTATTTGTCCCGTCTGGAATTTCACACACTCTCATATATTTTTCGAAAGTAGCAATCAAGCGTAGCAGAAAAATATTTTTTTTTTGGTTTGTTCTGCTACTACTGCAACTGCTTCTGTTTTTCACTTCCTACCGATTTTAACCAATCTTCCCAACGATAGCGACATACCAAGAGTCTTTCGAAAGGGAAAACTTCTATATTATAGTTCCAGAGAGGTTCTCCTTTTGAAAAAGCATAGCATAACAGAATGAAAATATACAAACGCGAAAACCGCAAACGAAAAACCAAGAGAGTGAGGAAAAAACCTAAAAATTTGAATCAGGGATGCAACCCAAAAAACTATAAGTAAACGAAAAAAAACTATGAAAAGACCAAAGTGTCTCCCTCTCCCTCTCTCTTTCTCCCTTCACCAAAACCATTCCTGATGAATGAGAACTGAGCCAGCCCATCATGTGAGTTGTATGCAGATTGTTTTCAGGATATTCGCTAGAACAAACATTTTTTGAATTCCCAGTCGCATCGCAGCCAGGATGAATCGGTGGTGTCAACCTAGTTATAAGACTACGACGACAACGACACCGGCACCGACACCGACCGCGACTACGGGGACAAATGCTTCGAGTATTCGTGCCGTGCGTCTCTCTTGTGTTAAATCGATTTCGAATGTGGAAAAGACAACAAGGAAGGTTTGTCATAAAACTTTCTGTGGTTGGGCAAAGTTATCAAAAACAAAAAAAAAGTTTCTTCTTATATTTTTTTTGGGCTTCCTTTTTTTTAACTTCTATATCTCAGTTGTGTTTTTTTTTTTGAAGTCCTTTGGCGCTTGGAAGAATTCATTCCGTGGATTTGGCAAATAACCAGAAAAATAATATGGCAAATAGAAACCGGAGATTTAAGCCCGATATCAAGTGCTGCGCCGCACCGATCACGACCAGCAATTAAAGTATGAAATGGAATAGTTAGAAGTAGGTCCGGTTTGTTTTTTTTTTTTTTTTTTTTTTTCGTCCTTTATTTCGCTGCCATAATCCTTGTCTATAATGATGGTGTTTCCTAAGAAAATTGCTTCCTGGACAAAAAAAAAAAAAATAAAACGTTTATGAGTACATGCATTATATAATGTTTGCTTAATATGTGCATTTTTTTTTAGTAGAGCGAATAGGTATGTTTGTATCATAATGAATCCTTTTAGCACCAAGGAAGAGAATTTTTTTTAAGAAAAAAATGTGCGGTAGATTGAAAAGGCTAAATTGTTTGGCAAGTGTTTGAAAAAAAGACACTATAACAACCACTTTGACTGATTGAAAATTATAGGTATGTGAGAGTTGATGGTATAAGGAAAATATAACTTCTTTATTTTTTAATGAAAAAAAGTAGGTGCGACATTAATACAATGTTTGAATTGCCATATTATTAAAGCAAGTTAAAATTTGATTTTTTTGAAAGTACGCATTTTGTGGCTACTCTGTTTCAAAACATTTTTGTTCGCAATGTTGTTAGAATTTTGTTTCAACATGTTTTATGAATCAAGCGGATATAAAAACTACTACATATGAGAAGTTGTACAAATTTGATAAAATTCTTCCGATTTTTTAGATTGAAATTTAAACTAAAGTAAAGTAAAAAAGGGTATGAATGATATAGGGGTAGAAAAACAGCCATCCGTTCTAGATGAGTTGTAATAAAAATTCAAATCTGTTCTGTGGCGAATCACGCACAAATGTTATTAAATAAATTTCAAGCAACATGGTTCATGTGATTAGTCTCTAGTTTGATGTTTGATGTTCACTGACTTTACATCTCACATGGCACAATTTTTTTTTCTAATTTCTTGAAAAGAAATCAGAATCATTTTTTGAGTTCGTAATTTTTGAAGAGTTTAGTAAGCTACTGATTACCAAAGAAAAATTAAGTACTTTTAACTTTTGACAGTCGATATTTATGAAATACAAAAGTATTCAACGACTTATGTACTCAACGACCAATGACACATTTACGAAAAAGGTTAGGCTCTATTATTTTCGTAAAAAGTCATAAGTCCGAATTATGGCCTTTTTACTCACTTGGGTGCGTCTTTTTTGAGAAACAAAATAAGATTTTCGCTAACGGTTATGAGGTAGTTTGTATTGAAAGGTACCGTTATTTTTGCTTTAAATTTTCTTAACCTCTTGGTACAAAATTTAATTAAAATTGACCAAGTCATTTTCGAAATATCGGCTTTTCAGAAAAAAATATTTCTTTTTAAATCCAAAAAAATATTTTCTTAAAAATTTAAATTAATAATTCTATTTATATTTTCTAGGAGCTTTTGCATAATAAATTTCATAAAAACCAGTTGTGCAGTTTTTGAGAAAAGCGAAAATTTAAAAATTGTTCTATTGTAAGTGCCATTCTTGCTGGAACATTTTTACTTACTCTATAAGCAATTGGTGTGGAGTTTGAGGTTGGTTTTTTCAAATTTTCTCATAAAAGGCTGCAACGATTTTGATTAAACTTTGTACTGTGATTGTAGGAAATCTGCATTTCAGATTTTTGACAGAAAAAAAAAATCGCATTACAGAAATAGAATAATGACGTCGTTATTTTTGAGAAACTGACTATAGTTTTTGAGTTGTTTAGGTGTAGCTTTTGAATGACTAACGGATTTTGTTATAGTTTTGTTATCTGTTGCTTCTAAATAGGTTGACCCATATTGAATTTAAACATTTTGAAAATATTTATTAATAAACAAAAAGAAAATTTTACAAAAAATCCATTTTTTTAGTACTTTTAAATTGTTTAACATAAAATATCTAGCTTTAGACGATGTAGAGACGACTTAGCTACAAATTTCAATTGAAATTCTTTTTTATTTCTGCCAAGACAGACAGAAAGGCCGAATTAAGAGAACCACTTTTTTCATTCAATTTTTCTCAAAATCTTTAGTTCAATTTTTTTGACAAAAACTGAAATAAAATGAAGACCGAACAAATGGTATCTGAATTTCATTAATTAATTTTAAAATATTTGATGTAAACAATTAAAGTTATATTAAATAGATAAAATAGAGTGAAAATAAATAAAATTCATTTTAGTCACTCATACGCCCGAGTGACCAATTCCTATTCCCACTCTTAATACTAAATATGTACAAGTTTACAAAAAGAACAACGATCAAATATCATAAGTAGCACATGACACCACCCGATTTGACGTTCATTTACCTCGAATTCCTAAGGTTTGTTACCATGACTCATCACCATGACTGTTATCTCATCTTAATTGTGACGTGAGAGCTATAGGAATTTAGATGCTTGTAAATTATTACTAGACACTACATGTGTTTAGTATATTATAAATCAAAGATTTCACTGGAAACCATACCAAGGGGTATTATTACAGAATTTTTTTATTTTTCCTGAAATACATAATTTTTTTTCACAGAATTGTGAAATATTTATTTTGAAAAAAGGAACTTGATGTTAATTAAAGTTTTCTTCTATCATCCTATTGAAAAAAAAATATTTTTTATTTTTTATTTTTTTTTGGGAATTATTGAAAATTGTATAATGTTTGCTGTTTATGGACGCTATATGTTTTTTTTATTTTCTGATGATAAAATATTAAAATTTATGAATATGAATCCTTATACATATGTGATGATTTTTAAAATTATGTATAAATGTAGGTACCTACGTGTGTCTTGAACAGAAAAAAAATAAATTCTACTGATTTAATTGGAATAAACTTCAATTTAAAAACCTGTCACAACAATATAAACCTACTCCCGTAAAAAAATATATATAAAAATAAATATCTCTGCTGATTCCAGTCAAGAAGAAAATTATATAATTTTTTTTTCTCATTTTCTTCTTCATGCCTGAGCTGAGAAAATTCAAAGTCATCCCGAATCCTGTCGATTCAACATCGACGTCGACAACAACGATGACTATACAACGACCAAAAGGGCATCACCATATAAATAAATCCTATTGATAATCGAATAAAAATAAATCACACGTCACAATAAATATGTCAACGGTTTAAATTTTTCATTTCAACAAAATTCGCCAAATGCGTACACGTTTAGCTGTATAAATATGTATGTACATATGTATGTACTATATATATACACGCAACGGAACGACATTTTCAATGGAACACCTACTCCTGTCATCATTGTGTTGGGCAAAAAAGGTTTACCTACACCCTAAGCATAACAAAAAAAAAAAAAATTTTAAGTAAAAAAAAAAAATATATAACAAAACAAATCCGATTGTATAAGAAAATACCAATCGAGTACATGAGCTTGACAAATATACCTTTACACACTCTGAAATGCTAAATCTGTTAATATCAGGGCTGTCGTTTTACAAAAACTCTAAGCAAAACACAACTAATTCTGCAAGTTCAGAAAAAGGAATCACCTAAAATGGTGTTCTAAGGGGTGGAAGAAGTTAAATTTTTAAGGATAACCTGAAGACTACCTTGTCTAAAAAATTGCATGTCAAAAGAATTGTTGGTTTTCGGGTTTTGATTAAGATATTGAGCATTAAAATAAAGAACTTTATATTTTTCAGAATTTTTGAAGCATCCAGGAAAATTAAATCGACACCATTTTAATTCAAAAATTAGAATTTCTTAGAACCATTTGCAAAAACATCGTTCAGTCTTGGTTTAAGATTTAAATTTACTGATTTTACAGACTAACTGAGGTTCAAAGGGAGATTAAGCTACCAATGAAATACTGCTGAACCACCGCTAAACAATCGCTTAACCACCGCTGAACCACCGAAGAACCATCGCTGAACCAACGCTGAACCACCGATGAATTACCGCTGAACCACTGCTAAACCATAACTGAACCATGGTTTAAATATTTCTGCTACTAGCTTTTATAAATTATGTAGCTTAAACAAATCAAAGGTTTTTATTTTTCTTGTGCGCACTAAGTAGAACGCAATTCCTATTTTAAGGTTAAATATTAATTAATATAAATAAAGAAAATAATAAAAATTGAATAAGACTTGAATTAAGTACTTGATTTAAAATAAATTTATCCTGACAAAATGAATAGAATGCTTGGTTCAATTAACAAGAAGAAAATTTCATAAAATTCCACTACCCCATTAAATACTCTTTTAATACTCCCTTCGACAGCACTGATTAAGGGTTTTATGTTACCGATACATCTCCTCATCATACACACATGGTGTATAGAAATTTTTGTTTTTCTGCGTAAATTGGAGGTCTTTTTGTCTCGACTCCATTTTATTGTCTCATGTTAAGGTATATAGAGGTATACGATTTAGTTACGAGAAAGCATATTATGGATCCAGTTAGACTTTCCCATCATTTCCTCTACGATGGCGATATATATCCTATTTCAGGGATATTTGCCCTATCCCTTTAGAATATATTGTATAATTCTATGCTTTCTTATCGAATCAGTTTTTTTTTTTTTACATTAAGTTGAACACATTTCGGGATCATGTTTATCCTTAAAATCGAAATTCAAAGAAGATTTATGTTTTAGAAGAGTGTCAAACTTTGACTAAAAGGCCAAATTTAGGGTGGGAGGTTGGTTTTGGTTTTTTGTTTTTTTTTTTTTTTTGTTTGTGGTGTAATAGTCGTTAATAGGCACAAGAGGTGGAATATATGTATATCTAAAGACATATATGTAGGTGATGTGGGGACTGACAGTGTTATAACATTTTTTTTTTAATGCATAATGTATATTATGTTAATAAGATTGACAGCTTCAATATCGAATACGGAAATAGAAACCTTTTTGAATACCTACATATACATAGATATACTGTGAAAATTGGGTGAAACATTTTTTTTTCTAAGTCATATTCAGTTCTTTATTTAAAATAATGAAGTCGTATGTCAAAGTTAGTAAAATTGTGTAGGTATTTAAAAATGTATTTCCAAAATAATGAGTTAACTTTTAAATAATTATGAAGTAAATTTTTTAAAATTATTAAATTTTTTTTGAATTATATAAAAGTTAAATGCAATGTTTTTTGGGTTCAATTTTTAAATTAAGTTTCTTATATTTCAATATTCTTTAAATTTGGTAAGTACCTAAGCATTTTTTGGATATCCCTTCGACAAAAATGGCTTAACAGATTAAAAAAATCTTTTAAATTAAATAGATATATGTACAGGGTGGCGCACGAATCGTGTTACAAAAATAAAACGTAATAACTTTTTTTCTGTGTGAGTAATCGGCTTTTTTTTTTTTTATTTTGTAGGTTACTATTTAGATTTATAAAAATGGATGCTTGGGATACGGAGAAAAGAATTTGGATAGTGCAACGGTACCTTGCTTTGCAGTCCGTCATTTCCGTCCAAAGGGAATTTAGGCGGGAGTTTGGCGGTAATCCCCCGAGTAGATGGACCATTATGAGGTTTGTAAACATGTTTGCCGAATGTGGAAGCATTGCACGAAGGCCGTACCATCGAGATGCCAATGTTCGGGTTTAGGATACAATCGCAGCAGGAGAATCTGCAATACAGGCCAATCCGAACGTTTCGACCCGAAACTTATCGGGGCAAATTGGAATTAGTAGACGGTCATTACAACGGATACTTCATGACGATTTAAACTTGTTTCCGTACAAAGTCCAAATTACTAGCAAGTTAAACCCTCAGGATTTGCCTGTTCGCCTGGAATTTTGACAAAAAATGATATCAATGGCCGAAGAAGACAACACATTGATCAATTGTTTGTTCATGTCTGATGAGGCCCATTTTGATCTTAACGGCAATGTAAACAAGCAAAATTGCCGTATATGGAATGAGTCTAATCCAGAAATGCTCCATGAGACGGAACTGCACCCAGAACGAGTCACTGTGTGGTGCGCAGTTTCATCAAGGTGTATTGTCGGGCCGTACTTCTTTGAAGAAAACGGTGTAACCGTTACTGTCAATGGGGACCGTTATTTAAAGATGTTGAAGGAGTTTTTTTACCCAGAACTGCGCCGAAGACGTATACCATTCAACAGCGTTTGGTTTCAGCAAGATGGAGCAACTGCACATATAGCCAGACCAGTTATGGCGGAGCTAAACAAAAAATTCGCAAACAAATTAATTTCTAGGAACTCCACTCTTCGCTGGCCTCCAAGGTCACCTGACCTGACTGCACCAGACTTCTTTTTATGGGGTTATGTCAAGCAAGAGGTGTATAAAACGAAGCCCAGGAATTTAACTGAATTAAAGCAGTCCATAACGACAATAATTGAGGCGATCCCAACTTCAACTCATCAGGCCGCAATGAATAATTTTTTGACCAGGTGCCGCATATGCGTGGGACAGCGTGGAGGTCATTTGCGGTCTATAATCTTTAAAAACAACTAACTATTTAAAATAAAATTTAATTTTCTAACCAATAAAAAAAAAATAAATGAAATACATCGATTAAAAAAAAAGTTATTTGAATTTCTTATTGTAGCACAATTGGTGCGCCACCCTGTATAAAGGCTACCTTTTGGTATTTTTTTCTTCAGAAAAACGGTTATTGATGGTAACTCCCATAGAAGTTAAAATCACTAAATGTATATTTTACCTTTTTAGTTTAACTTACCAAGCGCAGTTCGGATTTTCCCGGAAATGTACTCTTTTTGGTTTATGCGAGGAAAGTCGGGAATGGCTCTTCTTAACTATTCGGGATTGTTCTCTATATACATATATGATTGTTTATAATATTCTAAATGGATTGCCTATTTTTAAATCAAACTACTTACTCATATAAAAGAAACGAACAAAACCATGTAATTGAGAAATGAAATTCAAAACGAACAGAATTTTTGAGCTGTCAAACGTCAAAATAATCAACGTCGCATCGGTTGGATTTGCGTATTTTTGAATTTGATTTGCAGAATTCTGTATAAATACGTGTCGTATATTTGCATTTTAAAGTAGATATCTTCCGATTATGTATGGAGTAAAAAATATCCGGCAAATGGTCCAGAGCATTGCTCTTTTTTAATGAAATTTTGATGATTATTTGACAAAAATGTGCCTGTACCTCACTGATGAGTGATGACACATTTGATCTATAGTCCTTGAGGAATCGTTTCTGGTTTATTTATTTGCATAAACTTTATACTTCACATGACCATAGAAAAACCGCATGATCTTGGTGGCCAGTTGGTGTCAGAATTTCGTGAGATGATTTGATGTGAAAAGTGATTATTTCATTTCGAAAGATGATAATGTCCTTCTGCCATTCAGAAGGAAGTGCACTTCATCGGTGAAGATGATCGGCATGCCATTTTTGTAATATGTTTTCTGCAATGATAGCACGTTCTTTACTTACACAGCTCTCCATTTTTATTAATCGGGATAATCCTAATCACAGCAGTGTTGTCACTTTCAAATTTAAAGCCGTGGTAGATTGAGCTAAAAAATAGTAGTAGATTCAGATTTTGTGTGGTAGATTGGAAAATCAATTTTTTAGCAATTTTTTTTACAAACATTTTAGTTTAGGAAAATCTAATTTTTAAGTTTAAATAACATTGCATTTCAAAATTTTCAAACACTAATTTTGGATTTTAAGAAAATTTCCATATCAAAATTTTCAAAAAAATAATTTTTGGGTTTACAAAAAAAAAAATAAAAATTATTTATTGAAAATTCGATATTTTGAAAATGGCTAGATGATTTTTTTTTTTAATTAATTTTTTAACTCCGCGCATGAATAAATTCTAAAAAATGGCTTACACACTTTTTTCTTAAAAAATTTTTCAAAATTTTATACATATTTGTTTTTGTTTTTTTAAAAACCGCTTGAAAGATTTTTAAATTTTATTTCTCATAAATTGAGATTTCTCAATTTCTCATAAATCAAATGATTGTGATTAATAAAAAATTCTACTAGTAACATTTTGCAAACTTCATCGAAAGGAAAAATTCTACTAAGCGGACAAATATCCTGACGTCGGCATTTTTTTTTGTTTTAAAAATTTAATTGAATTTCGATTTTCGTTGGAAAAATAAATATCTTGTCTTATTCATCGAATATTATAACGTATTTTATATTTATATAGTAAAGTTATTATATTCCCCAATATTCACCGCTTAGTACTTCATTAAAAAATCTAGTCAAATTATTTCGTATATGGTTAAGAAAATAGTGGTAGAATTCTGTATTCAAGGGGTAGAAGTGGTGGATTTGAAAAATCCTCAAAAAAATTGGTAGATCCACCACAATTGAGGTAAAGTGACAACACTTGTTAGCAGATGTCAAATTTCAAAGCTGCCACTCGCACAAAAAAATTAAAAAAAAATTTAAATAATGCATCTCTTATTGAGATACTCTATAATTTATAACGGTCATAATGATCAAAACTTTAAGCAATTGCTTTGTTAAATAATGATTTTCAATATTTACAACTACATATCAATATTGACAGTTAACAATTGTAATAGTGATGATTTTCTTTAAAAAAAATGTTTGTTTTCGTCCTAGTTTTGTTTTCTTATTTGTCTGGAAAAGTCCGGTATTTTAAACATCGACAGTAACTTTCATCAAAACATTGCTGGCAACCCTGGCTAACTCCAAATGTCACTTTAAAAATTGAAAAATGGGATATTTGCTTACTTTTTTACATAAATTGTAATTGTTGCAAGTTCATTAAGAAAATAGTTTAAGTAAACTAAATTACTAAATTACTAGTTAAAAAATGTTAAAAATTATGAAAATTTTTGTAAAAAACTTTAAATTTACAAAATTGTTTAGTTCAAGCATATATCTTGTTGTTTAGAATTTTGCATCATTATTTGTTATCTTTTTGGTTCAAAGATATAACAAAAGTTCTTTGATTGAAAGTGTATTTTTATTTACACATTAAAAGTGTAATTATTCGAATACCCCTGTGGCTAAAGACATCCCTGAAATATAGAACTCTAGTATAAGAACGACATTATTCTCAACGAACAATGCCAGTCTGTATTTAAATAAAACCGATGATGGCTTGGTTTATCGACTTTTTATCTGAAATGCGGATCAAGTTTCAATCATTGTTAGAAATAACCTTATAAAGAGGGTGATAATTTGGGTGTTGTGGCTTTCTATCTATATAATTTCACCATGTTCCATCAAAACTGATAGATATATGAAAATCTAAGCTGGTAAGCTCTATAATAACGCATTTCACATACGTAGCAAAAACTTGATCAATTTGTATGATTTTGTGGTCTATACGAGTATAAGTCTAATGAATCGAAAGAAGGTAATGTATATAGGATAGGACTGAAAGGTAAATCAAATAGCTAAATTGAAGTTTCTGAATGTTGAGAACCTTGCTACGAGTATATAATAACTCATACAAACGACAGGTTTAGAATTATTCGAGTAGAAATGAAAAATCTTAAAACGGAAATCAACTTTTTTTTTTTATTTTTTGTCCATTGCAATGGATGATGATGAACCCACATTTGTATCCACAACGTCTATAAGAGAGAGACTTCTATTTTTTTTATTCTTTAATAAACAGAAAATTTTATTGGCCATGTCAACTCTCAACTCACGTACAGAATGCATTTTAAAATTCTCAACGAACCATTTCCGCATGTGACACTAATCGATTGGACATCATATCAAGTTTTCAATATACACACAGTATATGTAGGTAGGTTCTTATGTACATATACATATATTGGTTCCAATTTCCAATACATTTAGATAGGTATAGGTAACTTGGAACTTGCCTGTTTTCTATGAAGTACATACATATGTGGGTATAGCTTTCCTAGCTAAGGATGCGACTCCGACTCCAATTCCTACGAGGACGACGATGACGACGACGTCGATGGCAGGGCAATAAATCATCAAAAGTAAATGTCACGTACGCTTGTGAGTTTTGAAACATCGTAGATCTTAACATGTCCGACAGTAACTCAAAAGTAGGAAAATCAATAAAAAAAAATAAAAGATTATCCTGTGCCCCATTCCCATGCGTCCACGTATGTGTGTGTGTGATGAAAATGTCGATGGCGTACAAATAATATTATTGTACCTGAAACTTTTGCGTTTTAATAACTTCACTACTTGGAGGAAAAACGTTCTATACGACGATGAGATGCTTTAAGCTTCATTACGGAAAAAAATCATTCGCAGACTTAAGGTGTAGAAGGATGAAATTTCAATTAGACACTTTAAATGCACGATATGCTCATAAAGTTCGCTGATTAGTGGATGCCATAAGTGCACTTTCATAACTTCCATCCCAATCCCACCTTGATCCATCTATACCATCGTCTTTATATTACAGTCACAGCAGCTCAGCCACAACAGCAGTCAGCTTCATACATATACATAGGAAAATAGGAGCCGAGCAGTATATAGAATTCAAGAGAATGCAGTGCAGAAGCAGCAGAGCTCTAAATATTGAGAATTAATTGGAAAAGTAGGAGTGTTGCTGCAAGAACGAACATCATTACATTAAAGTGTGTAATTAACTGTAAGCCTACCTTCCTTCACTGAGGCGAGCAGAAGGCATCTGGAAAGGATATGAACTTCACTTTGCGCAAAATTTTAATTAGTGCAACTACTGTACAACTATATAGCAATCGGAGCTTGTGTGCGGTATCTACTAGATGCCTGGCCTGATGCCAGGCACAAGTCCTGGGTATGACTTAGATGCTTCATAAGTCTTCCACTTAGAACCAAAAGCCACATGGATGCCAACGTATATACCTATGCTATACCTTATATGCGCTCTGATGCTAATTGCTCTCTCAATGCGTTCTTCGTATATCATAGGTACCATATCACACTTATTTATACCATGAAGGTGGCATACCTTCACGTGACATTCTGTTAATGACCCTATTTTCGTTTGGGGAAAGAAATTTATGAATTTTCGGATGAGCACCTATTGGTGTTGGTTTATTAATTGCATTTATACATTATATGTATTTGTATAAGTAAAAATTTTATTTGCTCAAAAAGTATTGGTGGCATGGAGTGAGATTATAGTGAGGATAGCTTTGAAGCATCGATTGGTACTTGAGTTAAAAGGAACCAGAGTGATTATTGAAAAGCCTAACTATTGAAAAGCCTAAGATTTTGATTGGGTTTCAATTCAAAGAAATTTTACTTTGAGAAGCCGATTCTTTTTGTTTTATTTAAGTTTCTTGGGAAAAAAAAATATGCACGACGAAAGTGTGAAAAAGTCAAACGAACCAATTTTTCTTTGATTTCTGTTAGTTTAAAAAAAGAAGTTAATATTTCTTAAACTTTTAAATGCAATATTTTTTAAAATATTTATAAGCACCAGATTTTGAAATAAGGCGTTTTTTTTTTTTAAATATAAAAACCCTATTTCCGCTAGGTATGGAATTTTTTTGACAAAATACCTGAAATACAGTTTTATTGACTTTTTTTCAAACATTACTTGTACATATGTAGGTACGAACTTTAATTAAAATCGTTAAAGTCATTTCCGAGTAAATAAAAAAAAAAATAAAAACTGCGAGAGTTACCCGTTCTAGATCAGCTAAAACAAAAATTCGAATTTTGCCTCTATAAGGAATCACTTACAATGAGGTTGAGATATCAAAATTCTTTTTTTTTAATTCTGCTTTCAAAATTCGTCTTTTCAAAATTCTGTTCTGAAAATTCTGCAAACAATAAACAAAAATATAAAAAAAATCGCGCTGAATAAGCTGAATTTTATTTAACAAATTATAAATTGTCAGTATTTTGAAAATAGAACTTTGAAAATCCAAATTATGTAAAACCTGATAGAAATAAAAATAATTTTTGAAAGGAAAGGTAGAACTTGAGAAGCAGAATTTTGAACCGCTCTTATAAAAATGCTCTGTACCAAATTTGAAGAAAATCGGTCCACCAGTTGATGGCCAGCGGACACACGGAAGCCCTGACGCATAGACGTAAAGCTGTAGATTTGCAGAAACCGACACGAGAATGGTTTGACAAAAATAATATTTTTTCATGTTATTTTTTTTCCTTGCCCTATTAGAAATTTTAACGCATGATTAAAAAAAATATGAACTTAATTTACTGTTAAAAGGATATTTTTTGTATATTTGTATAGTAATTTCGTTTTTAAATTGGGAACACTGTTTCTAGTGACAGTAAATTTGACAGCTGACAGTTGATTTGTGTTCAGTACATTTTTTCATTTTACTAATGCACAATGAATTTTAAATTTACGGCAGAACAACGCTTGAAAATTATTATTACCGGTATTTATGTATAATGTATATAGCCGCTACCTTATAATGTGGATGAAAATTGCTTGAAGTCCAATTCTCATTTAAGTTGGGCAAAATTTTTTTCAGTTCCTTTGTTTTTAATATATATGCCTATATTCTGCATGCAGCCCAGAAATTTCCCCTGAGTTTTTTCTCATTTTGGGAAATTTTCTATCACGAATCATCGCAAAAAAGCTATCGTGAATAATTTTTCCATGGGACTTTTTGCTTATGTCAATACAAAAATTTATCCAAGTTAGTTCTTGGGGAAACATTATTTCGTAGGAGATTCGCGATTGGAATATTTCTTTTCCACATATATTTCGTTTTTTCCTGGGAAAAAAAGTTGGCGATAAGGCTGATTGTGAATGAGGAAAGCGATTTATGGTGTTCTACAATTATTCGTCCGAAATGCTAATTGTCAATTGGAATTTTGAAAAGGAAAATTGATTTTCTACATTTTAGTTCCTTCCAGTTTCTGAACATTTTTATATTAAGGTATACTCACGCTATGCAAATCTAATAAATTCTATTTTTTAACTCAAAATTATTCGTCTAATTTCCTTTTTTTTCCCTTAAAAATGTCAATAGTTTACCATATATTTTCATCAACGCAATGTAATTTCAATCTTCCAAACAATGAAGAATGGAAATCTTGACGAACGAACGAATTGGAGAATATAACATAGATTTTCATTGCGAATGAAATTAAAAATCAAATTTTCTTTTGCATTTTAAGAATCTGGATTTAAAAAAAAAACAAAAACAAAAATATTGTTTTCGAACAGTGAAAATCAAATTTTTACACTTAACGTAAGTATTATGGACCATAGTTAGATATGGCCTTAAGTCTCAAAAGACCATAGACCATTTGTTCGAATATCGCCTTATGTCACTTTGCTAAAGCTTCATTAGACCATATTTTGTAATATAGCCTTCAGGCTTTATGACGCGTGGCCTTATGTCATGGCATCTGCAGAACATGGGCGTTTAATTCAATTTCGTCCGAAATGCAGAATAGTGATATTTTCTTTATTTTCGTTATTATCATTTGTAGGAAAAATGTGTTGTTAAAATTTTTTGTGGAAAATTGCATGATCTAAAAATTTTACTCAAAATGCTTGTCGATAGCATTCACCATTTGAAAATTATATTATGTTTGTACGAAAAACTTGATTTTGAAATACTTTGTATGCTCGTCTCAGTTTAACAATCACTTTATGCAGTTGTTTCTTTATTATTTAATTTTTAACGAACACCATTATTTTGGACTTATTTCGATGCGATAGTTACAGAACACGAGAACAGTTTTTTTTGGCTTTCTGAGATATTTTATTTATCATATTTGTGAACATGCCTAATTTTAAAAATTCACAGTGACGTTTATCAAAACATTATATTTTGTCTGCTTGGGAACTTGAAACGATGTACTTTCGAAGTCGTACGACTTAGCACAATTTGCTGTCAAATCCCATAGAGATTTTTGACAAGTAGCAATCTTTAGCAAGAAATTGCAGTTAAACTTATATTTGGTGTGTTCAGAAAAATGAGATCTCAGAAAATTTTCTCACTCAAAAAGTGAGGAAGCGAATCCAAGATTTTTTTTCTTCAGAGTTTTGACAGCAAAGCTGAGAAATTTTGTTGAGGAATCCTGTTCAGGTAACTGAGATTGCTAAGATCTCCGAGATCTCATTTCCCTGAACATGCCTATTATTAGACTAAAAACTGTCAAAAATTATATGGGAAATGATTTTATCTATACAAATTGGATAAGAATCCTAATCAATTTGTGTATAGATAAATCATTTCCCATACAATTTTTTGACAATTCCTTAATCAATCAAATAACGCAAATAGTAAACTAATGCAGTGTTTTACATCGTTGCATGAATATTGAATATCTTTGCTATTTTTTTAAAATTAAAAATGTTTCCTTCCATTTTATAGTGTTTTATGATTGGACTTCAATATCTTTATTTAATTAAAGATGAATTTTCTCAAAAACTTGTTCAATTGATTGCAAATACACATCTCATTTGATGTGGCTTTATTCACAATAGCAACAATAGAGTACAAAATCGAAAATTTGTGTGTCATTTTGCTCTTGTGATCATTGAGCAATTGGTTCTAGTTATTCCTACAAAAAAAAAACAAAACTTAAATTTTAAAAGATAAGTTAAATTTTCAAATGAATTCAAAATTTATTCAAAATATGAAATAGAAATTATATGTCTATAACATATTAAATGCAGAAATGTTTATTTAAACCTTTGAGGATAATAAAATATCCAATATCTATTGATGTTATGGATATAAGGACGACAATGAACGGTTTAACTATATATATATCTATGTACTTTGTATGCATGTAAAAGTAGATCAGAAATATCGATTATACAATCTGTTGCAATCATTCCTTTGTTAAATGTAGGTACCTATATCGAACAAACTCGATGGATGACATAAATAATTTGCAATCTGAATTTGATGGCTATGTAGGTCTCCAAGGATATATATTAAAATGAATCAATAGATCCATTTTACACTTGTAGAGATTGTCTGGGTTTCACATCTTTGTACATATTATTATATTATTATGGCATTTGTGTATATGTGTGCGTTTATTAAAGTGGATAGTGCAGAAATAACGATGATGTTTAGCATAATTATATTTTTGTTTGTATTAAACATGTTTTATAGTTGAGGTAGACAGGAATTGGTTTTGTGTTATATGGCATAAGCCATTTTGTAGATTACAAATATTAATTTTGCATGTAAATCAATTTGTTTTGGCGAGAATTATTTCAGCAGTGATTAACAGGGTTCTTGAGAAATCATCTCCTATCGATACTTGCCCAGATTTTCTGCTCGAGATCAAAGAAAAGACGGCTGGTGCAATGTCTAGATTGGGGACATTCTCCGAAGACACGAACTATCGGCCAAACTGAAAATTGTTTGGACGTGGTGGGCGATTATTGAGTAAAAGCACGTGCTAATGTATATAAAAGGACTAACTGGCAGCAGTATTGCCAGTTCAAAACTTGAAATCGTCAAATCTTAATCGTTGACTTGATTTGATTTTTTTTCAGCAAAGAAAAAAACAATGAAATATAAGGACAGATTTTTTTTTCAAGCAATAAAAAATGTTAACATCAAAATACAAAATTTTAATGAAAAAATAGATTGTATTAGTTATTAACAAAAATAAACAATTAAATCAGTTATACTTCAATTCACAGACCGAGTTAAGTTAATAAAACTTAACGTCTTTTAATTTTAATTGCGACTACAGAGAACTTAAAGATAACCAGCAGCTGAGTTCAAAATAAAATTGAATGACGCTGTTCACATTGGACTACGACTTTTTTTTGACGTTTCTGTACTTTTTCTCACTCCTACTTCATGACAAGAAAGAAATGCCTTTCTGGGCCACCTATTTCTCGCCATGAAGTAGGAGTGAGAGGTGGCCCAGAAAGGCATTTCTTTCTCGTCATGAAGTAGGAGTGAGATAAGTAAAAAAAGTTAATACTATGTGAACATCGTCTAAGAAAGGCAAGATTTTTAAAAATTATTTAAACATTTTTGGATTTTTTGATGTTTTCTTTTGACAATTTATCCTTCAACGATTCCAGAATGAGTCGGCGGTACTTATATTATTGTATGTCTAAATATTAGAATTCAAATTCACGTCAAACTGAGCCGGTTGAGTTAGTCCAATGTGAACATCGTCAAAATTAACCAGTTCAGGTTTCTTGAGATCTCTGAGATCTCAGCAATCTCAGAAATGTGACGTAATTCCTCACGTTTGCTGTCAAAAAAGGATTCGTTTGCTCAATTTTTTTTGTCGCAGTTAAACAATTTATAAAAACGAGATGGAGAGTGCTTTTGACTTCTAAGGGCCAGTTGTACAATAGTGGTTCAGCCTCGGTTCAAGATTTTAACTCACCGATTTCGGCGGATCAACTAAGGTTCAACGCTGGTTCAAGTATGTAATTGGTTATTATCACACACTTGAACAGTAAACCACTGTTGAAACTCAATTAATTTGCTGGAATCGGTGGATAAAAATTGCTGAACCACGGTTTATATATTTGTACAACTGGCCCTAAAGGAGAAATTTTGTTCAGGTTTCTCCTTCTCCTCAGTGGAGCTGACAGACGTTTGCTCAGTAAGATCTCAGAAACGTGAACTGGCTAAATGAAATATTAGACTGTCACATTGATTGCTTGTTGTTGTCAACTATCATTGTCAGAGAGATTTCAATATGGATGTTTTCGTTGACTGCAATGCTTACTTACTAGTTGATTTCAGTTAACAATTTGAATTTGGTTTACACTGCTGAAGTTGAAGAGTTTTTTTTTTTTTTTTTAGTTTTTAAAGCTAAGGTGCATATTGAATTATTGAATTTAGTAAAAAAAACAACTCATCCTGATTGGTATTTCATTTCCAGCTAATACTGTCAAGAAATCTAGTAAAATTTGAATGGAATTAACTCAAAATAACAACACTGACTGGAATGGCAGCCCTATAATTATGCATGTCCTTAAATTGAGTTTTATTTTAACCAAACGGATAAGAAAAAAAATGATTTAAACCTATTCATAGCACCGCAACACCTCAAACCTCCTTAATTAACACTATATCACTATAAACACCTCGAGAGACCTTATCACACTCATATATACAAAATGAGGTGTTTTGCAACAAAATAGCTTTAGTCATTTTTTTATCGTCATGGATCTAAATTTATACTCATATATACTAGTATAGAATTTGTGGCTTATGCATACAAGAAAAAAAAAATAAAAAAATTATATAAAATGAATGTGAATCGATAAAACCACAAACTGTAATGAATTCCACACAAAAGACGGGAAAAAAATTAAATGAAAAAATGTGAAAATGAGTGAATATACAGAAAAGTAAGTGTGTTTAACAGCGAGTTTTTCTCATATAACGATTGCTCGCAAGGATAAAACAAGAACACGACTGCAGATTGCATCAACTTTACTATTGCATATATAATATATACATTGAAAATTCTATAAAACATCTCGTGGACCATCAGGAGCAGGCGGAGGCAGAGGCATAAGAACGAGGACAAGAAACATTTAACCAAAACTAAACTGGTGTAATCTCTCATGGAAAACTGTGTTCCATTCTCGATTTGTTTTTTTTTTTTTTTTTTACATTCGCCCCACGCTGGGTGAATTATACGATTACTTTGCCGAGTGGATTTTCAGTTTGCACATTTTCTTTTTCGGTTTTTCATAGTTTTCTCTATGCTCTTTTATTGCGGGGAGGGTTAAGTCGATGGTCAGAAAGCCACAAAGTACTTTCGACGACGATGACGACGACAACGATTTCGGACGACACAATGCGAGGGTAGGTATAGAGGATGTAAGTTGGGAGTATGAATCTCTTATACAGATGGGATGGAGAGGTCCAGAATATAAGGACCTCCTGTGTATATAGAAACAAAAAAAAAATAAAGGAGGAAATAGGACAGTTGGACAGGAGCAAATGGCCTTTGAAATCATATCATCTCGCTTCAGCGATTTTGTGTAGTTTTACAACACATACCTTCATACATAATATACCAACATATACACAAAGAACCTACATTCACATAAAATAGTTTTAGTTAACTTTTATTATTATAACTTCTCAGCAAGACCCATCAGAGCACCACTCTTATAAGTCTGCTGCTTACTTGCACAGAAGAAGGATCTTTAGGTTTTAAATTAAAGCCCATCATATACACATGTACTTTCATATATCTCCACACACACACACACATACATATATAGATAATGTGCAACGGGGCGTTCATAAAATGCTGAATTGGACGACATAATCATATATTCTGTAAGCCTTGCTAATCATGGATAAATGAGAGGGATTGCCTTAAGAAGGCTTAGTATAAGTTGATTGTTCTTTGACTTTGAAGATGGGCATAATATATACTCGGACACAAACATGTATAAATTTTATATATAAATACCTTCAATGAAAAGCTATAAATTACAGATTTAAGGAACCAAACAAACTCTCTTAATGACCAATTCAAGTGATATCGAAATGATTGTAATGTAGACAAGGTATATATAATAACGAAACTCTATGATTGTGGAGCAAGTTCTTTTGTCAAAGGATCTGATATAAGAAATAGTTAACTATTTATAATTTTTTTTTTTTATGAAACTACCTTCGTTTAACTTGAACTTTTAAGCTTAGGACAACTTGCACAAAACTTTTTGACCGACTTATAAGCTTCCAAAATTTCTAAATCATTGATTACGTCTTATAAAAACAACAAAAATCTCTATTAGAACATACGAGATGTTAAAATTTAAACAATTCAGGGAACAATTAGATGAAATATACCTCAATTCGAGTTAAAAAAGTGATGTGATTAAGTTTAAAAAAAGTCGAAGAAAATAAATACAATGATTTTCATTTTGACGGCAAAAAATAATTGAATAATTTCGATGTTTATTATTTTCAGAAAAAAAAAAACAGCAAAATTTAACTTCATTAAACCAATATTTTATAAGAACTCAATTCATCACAATAATGAAAATGACACTATATCAGTTTTATATTTTTGCATGACACACATTTTGTCGATAGATCATATAAGCGGTCTTTCTCTGATACGAATTCAATTATTGCCAGTTTCCATTAAATAATAAAAACCTTTTTGCAATTAAAATGCCATACACATCACCTACAGCATCAAAAAGCCAATGAAACACCAAACAGCCTATATAATATGAGTATTTTATACGTAACGTATATACACCAACCGTCCGACCCAGCACAAGGGCACCAATCTCTCTCTCGTTCTCTTTACACATATTATTAGCGAAAGCAAGTGACATAGCATTATAATGGCGCCCAACAGAGAATCGGAGCCAGACCCAGTGAAACACTGAAGTCACTATACATCTACGTATGATACACGGTGGGATGTCATTAGTATACGTGAGTGTTGTGTGCAATTAAAAGCGATAAATTAATAAAAATCACACTTGTGGCACTTAACGGAAGGCAATCACTTTGGCAACACATACACACACACACACACACTCACAACCATCATTATAATGAAAATCGTCTTGACCGACAGGCCAGCAGCATCAGTGTCCAGGTGTTTCCCCATTGTGTATTTTATTGTTGGTACGTATACACATATATGGCTTTATGTATGTATATGGTATATGATCATGTTACCAGTTCCAGTCAATAGATATCAAGGTATAGAATATCCTCACACGGAACGATAATTGTTATTGGCAAAACGGTTGCTATAGTAAATTTAATTGAATTGCAAGTTGGCTTTAAGGATATACCATTATGGTGGTGAACAAATATGAAGACAATATAGGTATACGAGTATATAGTAGGTATACGGTAGGTGTTAATAAATCTAAAGCGTATATTGTGTTTGTAATTAATACAAAACAGAATGTTGTCTAATTATTATGAATTCTATTTTCCTTTAACTGAGCACTTAAAAGCAATATGTTGGTCTTGAATTTCATATACAATATATTGTTAATCAGTGAGTTGGAAGTAACAAGCGGTTTTAATTGGAATTTGATACAAAAAGAAAAAAAGAAATAATATGGAAACAGTTCTTCTGCATAATCCTCGGTATTGTATTTCCTTGCGGTTATGGTTAAAGGCTTTTAATTTTTAAAGTTAAAGATGACAGATATTAACTAATTCATAATAATAAGTCTGGAAATAGTCGAAAGTAGGTACTACGAAAATAATTAATTTTAAAATTAAATTATGTAAGTTTTTTTAAGCAATGATTATGGGGCTACTTAAAGAAATTCATGTTTTCTTATAGATTTTAACAAAATTTCAAAAGTCAAGAACGAGAAATAAAAAATTAAAAAACATAATCATCAAATATCATCCTTTGTTCATTTATGATCTATGTTTCCCTTTTTAAAGAAAATTTGAAAAGTACAACATTTTTTTTACTGCAAATATCCATTCTCGATAAAACCTAGAGAAAAACATCAGCTATAACAATTATCTTTTAAATTAACAATGTCTACTTTCCCAAAGTTTACTTTCCCATTTCAAAAACTCAAAAACTTACTTAAGATTTTAATAAAACTACGTTCATGATATAGTTGATTGATGCCATGCTATTAGAATGGAAAATTATAGAAAATAAAAATTAAAAACATGATCAGTGTTAACGAAACTGACATTGATTTACATAGTTTCTTGTAAATTTTAACATAACCTTTTGACTTAACGTTTCACTTAGATATTTTTACAAAATGTTTTAAGTTAAATTCTGAAATTCGTATTAGGTTTTCGAATATTATATCAAAAATACTGAAAAGTAGCCAGTGTGACCATTCTATCAAAAATGCATAGGTGAATTTAATAGAATTTTCTATTTTTAGTATTCGTAGATCCCAAACAAACATATTTTTAAATAATAAAAACCTCTTAAACACAATTGTTCCTTTCATCCCTTCGTATTCTAGTACATTCACTAGCCTATTAAATTCCAAGCAACAAATATTTTATTAATTTTTCTATTTCAATTGATAAATCTCTGTTGAAATCAGCTTGGTCATATATTTTTTAAATTTAGTAATAAAATAAAAAAAGTTTTTCAGATCTATAGGATAGTAAAGAATACAAGGGTTGAATTTACAAAGTACCATGTGGATCCATCGTGATTTCTATGCAATCCTAACATGACAACTGGTTAGATATGTAAAAATTCTAGATTTCCAGTTTTATTAATTTTTATTCTTGCGTTAATTTAACACGGCTGCTGGTTAAATCAAACATCGGGTCATGTAAATTACACAGGAAAGTATTAATGTCAAATGGTTAGTAGATCAAATTGATTTATCCATATTTTCATATTGATTTAACAGGACTTTATATTTAAGGTAATGTAATAATGTATACTATGCTTTTATTAGGGAAAATGAGATTTAATTATTCCATTGAAAATTTACAAATTAAACAAAATCATACCTTTTGAAATGACGCAATTTAAAATTTGCTTGAAATTAGATAATGTGAAAACGAAACAACAAAACATTAAAATTGATATGAGGACAAAAGAAACAATGAACACAAAATAAAAAAAAAAAACTGTCAAGAGCCAATTCAAATTCGGAAAAAGTGATAAATTTTTTTTTAATTGAGTTTCAATAAGTTATAAGGGCCCTAAACTCCATCAATATAACCCGACAATATTACTTGAATGAGTCAAGATTCAGGTTACATTGATCGTTAGTATAGGCGCTACAATGTTCGTCACAAGAAATATTGATACATTGAGAAACTCAAAATTATTTAGATTTTCTTCAATATTCATTGACAAATGTTTGATTTACGGCACTACACTAACAAATTCCCTTACAATATTGCCAAAGTTCGTTGATACGTGTGAAGCCTGTTTTTTTCATTAATTTTACCTGACAAAAAACCCCTCAATATTACTTGACAAGTAAAATTGACAATTTTTAGGGCCATATAAAGCTTAAAATGTGTCAGATTACAGTTTTAATTCAACAAGATGTAATTTTGAAATTTTTCTACCGTGTTAAAAAAAACCTAATGATAGGCAAATTTCCGTTAAATTTAACCTGATGTTTTTTCAACGTTTTGATGAATTTTTGAATTTGGATTTTATCGTAATTCCTCAAATGATATTCCTTACTTTTGCTGTCAAAAAGCTGAGGTTGATATTTTTTTGGGATTTGGGCTTGCCTCAATATTTTTTTTTTCACAGTTGATCAATTTATAAAAAGAGATGGCAATGTTTTTGACATCTTGTGGAATAATCTTTTTTAGGTTTCTCTTTCATGCTCATTGCTAAGTGAAGCTGACAGAAGTTTTCTCAGTGAGATCTAGGAAATGTGAACTGGCTAACAGTATTTGTGGCCTTAAATTCAATCTAACTTTCACAACATACATATGTTTGTGATGGTATTTTGTCATCATCATGGTCAGAAATCCACAAATTTTTCTTCTTTAAAAATGTTCGGTTTATCACGTCATTTTGTATCAATATGGTCAAAAAGTATTTTTTTACTGTACATCTTTGGTAGTAACTTGAGGCGTAATGGTTATATTGTGTCAGACCATCATGCCTGAAGGCTGAGCAAATTCTTGCTAAGAAAAACAATCTTTTTTAGGGGTGCTACTTATTGCGACGAAGTAAAAAAATCCTCCAAGATTATTTCTTGTCATGAAAAAGTCACTTTGACATTTACGAAAATTGTAGGTCAACTCGAATTCCTGTCAAATAACAATTGACACACACGGGAATGTGGTTGATAGTTATAGGTCCATAGGTCCTGGTTTTCCACAAGATGTGACGCTACTAATTTTATTTTATTTGTTATTGGTTATCTGCTTTGAAAAAAAAATAAATATTGATAAAATAAATGAAAATTTCTTTGCTAAAATTGGAAAGTGGCTTAAGTCGATTTAAGCCAAATACATTTTTCGTAAAATTAAAAAAAAAGAAAGAAAAATTAACTAAATTTCTGTGCGATTGCCTTGTTTCCATGTCACCGGAAGACACCTTTTAATTTTGCTAAAACGACCTAATTCAATGACAATAAAAAAACTCCAGATTTAAATTGTTTTCCTTTCGATCAAAGATTTGTATATTTTGTATATTTTTTTAATCACCAATTAAAAAGTTGTAAAAGTAAAAAAAAAACAATCTATTTTACTAACATTCAAGTTCAAGTAAATAATAAGTGGCGACCAACAGCCACCACACCCATAGGGCGTATTCATCGCGAAAAAAGTTAAACCATTCACATTCGAACAGACGCTTTTTTAATCGTCGAATTTCTTTCACTTTACTTGCTACATACAATTTTCCTTCTAAAAAATCAAGAATAAAGTATTTGAGTTTTATAAATTAAGTCTTTTAATAACTGAGGGAATAATTTGTTACAGAAATAATTTAGCATATCGCAATAATCCACAAATACTTATCAACAGCGCCATCTCCATCTTAAAAATAGAAAATGGTAATTTTATATATTCACTTATTATTCTATCGGGAATTTTGTTTTTTTTATTGTTTACCGAGGAAAATTTTACTGCACTAGCTAGAAATTTTCAATTTTTGGATAATGAGGATTTAGCTTTTCAGTGTTTTCTTTTAAATAAAATATTTGTTGACATCATTGTCAGTTTTTACACCTGAAAAACATGACTGAGTAAATCATAACTCTTCTAAGGTACGGGGGCCAAATAAGGCCCTGTTCCTAATAAGGCCCACTTCTCAGAAAACACCGAAACGAACAAATAACGGGACTTTTTTTCCTTTGCATAAGTAAACCATGTCTGCAAGAACACACACAAAGGAAAAAAAGCCAGCTGCGCGATTGGTGTCGTGACCTGCAGTTAAATGAAGTTCGTCGACGGGTGAAGACCTACGCAATTATAAAAAAGTTGTGTGTTTTTTGTGTTTTTTCAACGAATTTCAACAAAGTAAGTACATATTTTTTATTTTTACCGTATAATATATAATATTTTAAGTAAATTAAAACATTTGTTTGTAAAAAATGTTTGACAGTTAGTTTTATATAATTTTTTTTTTTTTAGTCTTGCATGTTCCTAATTAGGCCCAAAAAAAAAAGGGATGGGCCTTATTGGGCACACGCAAATTTTGTTTTTAAGTTATTGGTTTTTATTTTGTATTTTTAATGTGTTTCAGACAAAATGTCAACTTTACCCAAAAAAAGAGCTTCTAATTGGACAGAAGTCGATATGGAAAACGCGTTGCAGGCTGTGGAACGCGGTTTAACACAGCGTGAAGCTTCTAAGCGCTTCAACATTCCACGAAGAACGCTTAGAAATCATATCTCGAGTGGTTCATCTAAGAAGAAACTTGGCCGTCCTGCAACATTTACGGCAGAACAAGAGACAGATCTGTGTCAAAGGATCGTGGAACTTGGTATTGTCATGCCTGTAAGGAGGACCGAATGGAGGACATGCGGAAATGTCAAAAGTGCGAAGCTTGGTTCCATGAGCTTTGTGTTGGGTTGACTTTAGAAGATAAGGAATTTGAATGCCCTGGAGGATGCACATAAACACCTTTAAATCATTAAACTTTGTTCCTATTGTTTTTTTAAGTTTTTTTGTGATATTTTTTTGAGGATATTTAAGTTTTATTTTTGTATAAAAAAAGTGAAGTTTTAAGTTTTTTGTTTATGTTTTTTGTTAAAATTAAGTTTTTTTTTTTGTTTATTTTTATGTTTTTTTTTAACTGAAAAGACTGTTTTCTTATGAAATAAAAAAAATATATTTATTAAAATACATTGATTTGTTTGTGTTTTTCCTTTAAAAACATTGTTTTTTTGCTAGAAATTTAGCGAAATTCTTAAGAAAACTGAGTGGGCCTTATTAAGACCCCATGGGCCTTATTAAGAACAACATAAGCTTTTTTTAAATGTAAAAAAAATATATTTTTTAATTATAAAAAAACAATAAAATTTATGTATTCATGTTGATAAAATGACAAAGAATCATAAAATTTTTAGTTTACTCGGATATTCTCAAAAATCTAGAAGATATTTAGACAAATCTGTTAGGTGGGCCTTATTTGGACCCCCTACGAGAAATATTTTGAAAACATATTTTCAAAGTCGAAGTTGTGAAATTATTTCTTATTTAGAAAAGAAATTTCGACGATTCCTGGATTGGCTTCTTTATAGTATCGCTCTCAAGCCAGGCAGTCATTTAAAAATAAAATTATACTCGAGAAAAATAATGAGAAGGTTTATTTATTTCAGTAAAATGTTGACACTTGCAAAACATTAAGGTCCAGTTTGAGTGAATGACAGTTAAGTGGCGAATATATGGGAAGACTTTACTGATGCACTAATTTAGGTAAGTGTATTCTGTGAAACTGTGTCCTATAAGGCGACTTGTATTTTCTTAAAATGTAATTTAGTTCAAATACCACTTAACGTAGTAAAGATAAGACTTTGCCCATAAAATATAGTTCTTTTAAATCCATCTCGTTTTTAACATTAATATAATTATTGTACTTAAAGTTCTAGACAATGGCTTTCTCCTTACACCCAGTTCATCTAACCAATTAAAAAGCTTTACTTTATATGACAAGATTAATAATACAAGGCCACACGTACTACCTATATTTTTAAAGATTAAGTTACTGAAGTGAACATTTGATTTCATTTACGTGACTTTCTAGAATGAACACTCCCATATACTTATAAATATATAAATATATAAAGATATGAGCCATACGAGTATAAGTATTTAAATTAATATTGCTATTAAAAAAAAATTTATAACATTCTTCTTGTTAAACATTCTTTAATGTGTATTCAAGCGTTAAAACAATTAAAAAATATTATACCTAAAAAAAACCTAAAGCTAAATACTATTAAAGTAACAACTTGAAAATCAAGTATAAATAAAAAAGATAAAATCCAATTTAGTGGCAAAATTTTCTATTATTTGAACTCTGATTGTAATATTACCCACAGTCGATTTAATCGAAAAACTATTTATATTCAACCCTTTCTCTAATCTAATATATGTTCGTCTATACTTCTCTATATACCACCTATAGATAATATGTACAATTGTACACATTCTTAAGCCACATATTTTTATTTCATTTTAAAATTTCGCCTCTAAATCCAACCCTATACTATATAAAACCCCGCATATATAGTCTCGACTCTAAGAACTGGATCAAAATGGTGTTGCCAATAAATAAAAACTGCTCCTATACCATCAACATCTAACCAGAAGGAGATTTTCATGATATTTCTATGAAATCGGGACCCCACATAGCACTAAACGACCATATGACGAGTAAAACTAAAAAATATCCTCTTAAATTTTACGATATCTTGACGCCGTTTCATTTTTGATTCACGTCAAAGGGAACGATGGCGACAATGATGGAAAAAAAATATGAAATACAAAAAAAAAGGCAACCTTCTTGTGGGTCCAACGACAGCTATACAGAACGGAGAGTGAGTGGGGAGTGCAGGGGAGAAGGGAGAGTTAGCACATTTGAGATTCCTGTAAAAAAACCAGAAGCAAACTACTTTCTTTTGATATACATGTCCTATTGCAAAGTTTTCTCCCCTTGATGCTAGCTAGACCTTATATTGCTCCACCACCACTCACTTTTGAAGCTTCAGCCCGACCACCAGCCCACCCGTTTGCCCGTCCTCACCGCCCACACGAAAGAACCAGCAGCATTCATAGATATACTTCAATTTAGAAACACAGAAAAAAGGACTAAAACTAAACTTTATGAAATATTTGAAGTAGGTACCTACCCAGAATAACATAAAAAAGACGAAGGCAACAAATAAAAAAAAAAAGGATATTCCAGTGATATGAACAGTTAAATGAATGTTCTTCCACCCGGTTTGTTTTTTGTGCTGTAGTATTATTATTTCTATCGACTTTACCATCCATCGGTATATGTATCTGAGGGGGCGACTATCCGGGGGGGGGTATATGTGTTAGCTGGAATGAGGGTGCCAAAACGAAGATATTGGTTCGAAAAACAACTCTGTGTGTTTGAATGTCCTTGCTGATTTGTTGTGCGTGGCATGGCGCGGTATGGCGTGGAGTAAAGTATAAAATAGCAGCACCAGCAACAGCAGTAGCAGCAGCGTGGCTGTTGTTCACCGATGAAATAGCAAATGTAAGCACAAACACTTGAGTATTAAGAGTTGGGTGATAACAATTTTGCGTACCAAAAACTCAGCAACAACAACAACAAACTATATATAAATACTGATGGCATATATATAGCTAAAATGGCAAAAAGTATATTTTCATATCAAACCTTCTATTCTATACTACCACTACAAACATAAACATACAAACTTTATAGAAAACAAGGATGTGAAGTTGTGGAGATCTGCCTCTGTCTTTGCCTCTGCCTCTGCCTCGCACACTCTAAAGCCCGCCAATGCCTTTAGTAAGTTTATTTGGTGTTTTTGTGTTTTTTATTACAACTGCTGTTTGTTCTTTCAATAAATAAATGTTGTCTCGAAATATACAGGACATTCTCATGCATAAAACAACTCGACGTGCAAAAGTGGCAATAACTATAATTTATAAGTCAATAAAAGTAAAGCATATATCTACACTCCATACTCGTACCAACTATACAAACTGTATAGCGAAAATAGACTGTAGACACATTGTTTATGTATTTGCTATTCGGTCTTCTTTTTACATATTTAGCTATAGCTGATGGGAAAGAGGTTTATAGGGATAATTTTATTTTATCAAAATAGCCTCTTAACGAAATTACTTTGAAGTTTATGACAACTTTATGCGGTAGGAATACTGTTATATACCAGTAGGTATGATTTAAGTTAAAAAAAAAAACTAGATGAACCATGTATCACCTTTATGATATTTTAATTTTTTTATTCTTGCTGGTCGCTACCATCGCCTTTGATGTAGGTTATTTGAAAATATATACCAAATAATTAGTCTGTGTTATTTTGATTGTATCTTCGTATTGTACCTATATTGAGGCATGAATCTGAGAAAGAAAAGTCCTTGGTTTTGCTTCACTTTTTATTTTTATTTGATGATATGATGCTTTTGGGTTCTTCTGAAAGTCTCCCAGACTTTAAAAATCTCCTCATTACGCTCTTTCTCTTTCACAACGGAACAAAATTAATTTGATTAACTGAATTAAAAAAAAAATCCCACATTTCTCTTTTTGAGGAAATTAAATGATTGACTGTATCGCACGGACTTGATCCTGCCGTTCAAGACTAAATTAATGGTTTTTTTAATGCAAATACAAATTACCTATGTTTGTTAACTTCCCAAGACTGTCAATTTCTACAAATTGAAGTCAAAATTTCTGTCAAAATTCATATAAAAAAAATATAAAATTTGTAGAAATTAGTAGTTTTTAACGAACAGACTTAATAAGTAATAATTATCTTACTAATTGTGTTTTTCTTTTTCTTATTGTACAGATTTACAGTCCTATTCTAGAATTCTATATACCTATACATATATTTTGATTTATAAATTGTATTTATTTTAAACAACTAAGACAATTAGTCTGCAGTTCAAAAAAAGAAATAAAGAAATAAAACCTCACTAATACCTCTAAGGTCACAAACATCTCACAAGATAAAGTAAAATAGACTTTCTGAGGTTTTTGTATTCTGGTAACACCAGCACAACTTGTAAGCCTCACAAGAACTATCGAAATTGTGATAGTCTTTTAAGTAGCTCACAAGTTTGTCAATTTATAATCAAGAACAAAAATTATTCAATGAGGCCGTTCAACAAAAATTCAGAATCTAACAATTAAATAAAAAATTCACTTTACTGTCGTGAGTTTTTAGTGAGGTTTATTGTGAGGATTGTCTGAGATTACCGAAAATGATCCAGGATTTGGTCATGGGAAAGGGGTCCGACTGTACAAATAGAAAACTTAAAAATAAATTAAATTTGCGTGGGCTTTGTGCTACATTATTTATGTGCCTGAAGTTAGCACTGCCATTTTCGATTTAAAAAAAAAAAACACATACAAGAAAAAACTGCGAGAAAAAAAGCGCAAGTATAACTTTTTAAAAAATCGTAATTTTGAAAAAAAAAACAATTGCAAATTAAAAAAAAATACTTACTTCACAATGGCAGCATAAGTTGAGCATCAATACAACACAACTTTTTTTTTTTGAAAATCGAAAATGGCAGTGCTAATTTCACGTCGCTTCACAAAATTTGATTTTAGCCATAAAAGCTTTATGGGATTTTTTTTTTATCTCTTCGGTTCTTAGTATCATTTTTTGAGCACAACTTGTTTTTGTTTGTTTGATGTTTTTGAAAATCGTAATTTTGCAAAAAAAAATTCATTCGTAAAATTTAAATTTGCAAATTTAAACAAAATTTTTACGGCATATTAAGGCGTCACAAGTTTAGCACAATTCAGCACATCTGTTTTTTTTTTTTTTAATCGAAAATGTAGTGCTAATTTCCCGCTAAGGTCTTTCGCAATATTTGTATTAGATCGTAAAAGTTGCAAATAGTATGCGATGTTTTTATTTCTTTATTGTAACTGCCGACTGTTGAGCACCAAACAGCACAACTTTAAGTTTTTGAAAAACTTGATTTTTCAAAATCGAAAATGGCGCTTAAAAAATGTCTAGCATCTAAAAGCCATAGTACTATTTTTATGGCATATGGCAACATAAGTTGGGCACATCGCAACACAACCTTTTTTTTTTTACAAAAACCTGAATGATAAATAAGTGAAACAAGCCACAATGTCTGAATAAAGTTCTGATTAGTTACTTGACACATAAATATTGGAACAGGGTCATAAGTCCACAAACTGATTAATAATATTTTTGCATTTATAACCTATTCAAGTCGTGAAAAGACAATTGTAAGTTTTTCTCTTGTAGACTTATGACCCTGTGCCAATATTTATGTGTCGAGTAACTAAACAGAACTTTACTCAGACATTGTAAAACACACCCTTAGTCTTCAAACACATCTTAAGCCCTTAAACTAAGTTTACCAATATAATATAAGTAGGTATAGGTATACTCCTTTTTCCACCAACATGCATATTTTGTAGTTTTGTAGTTTTGGGGGTATTCCTATTCATTAAACTTGAAGAAGTCTTTAGTCGATATTTTATAATAAAATGGATTTTCTGGAATTATGTAGGCTAAACGAATACTAAATGTAGGTCGAAGAGAAATAAATATTAAATGAATAAATTAATATAAAAATATTTGGTTTAAATATGTTCCTGGGGGGGTCCGGACCCAAAAACCCCTCCCGTAGATGCGCCACTGATCCTGCAAATAAGCATATTTTTTGCACTTCTAAAAGAGACATAGTCCAAATCTTAAAGTGTTTATTTAAAAAAAACCATACTGTTTTGCTACCCTCATTGTGAAGTTAACAGTATACCTATACAGATTGGTGTTTTTTTTGACATGAAACCAATACTTGACTCATATAGAAAAGACAAAGTAAAAATATTAACAAAGAAAATAATTAAGTCTGAATAAAGTTCTTGTGGTTTTATAATATATTTCAAACAACTTTAAATTAAAACAAAAACACAAACAAAAATAAGGGAAGAGTATATGTACCTCAGCATCATTGTTATTTCTGTGCAAAAATTTAAAAAAATTCTTTAAAAATTATAAAAAAGCAGACATTTTGTGAACCGCATTCAAAACAAGTACTATATAGCAAACAACTTTGTTCCAGCTCATACTTCAACATATAAATGTCTGGATTAATTCTTAAAAAAGATTCTTTTTTAAAGATGAGTAGAGTATGTCTAAAAAGTAATCTTGAATAAAATTTATTTTAATTATATTTAAGTAAGTTTTAGAGTGGATTATTGTTGTTACTATAAATAGAAAAAAACATAGTAAACTATGATGAGGATGTTGGAGTTTCTTAACGAAATAACTAAATATGTTTTTTTTTCCTGGAATAATAAAAGTCATTCACAACTACATCTCTTCTGGATAGAATAATTGCTATGGGTTTTCATAGAGTTCTATTTAAAATGAAATTTTAAGTTTATTTTGCAAATTGTTTATATTTAAGTTGAGTAATGAAAATAAATTTTAGGAAGGCAAGAGATGAAAGATGAAATTTTAACATTAACACAAAACAGAACAAAACTTTTTACCTTCTATATTATAATGACGTAAAATAGGCAGAAAGTCGAATACAACAAAAATTCATGTGGTATTGTAGCAGCACGACTTTTCTTGTCATTCAAGTGTCATAAGGCCTAGTTTTTCAAGATCATCTCAGTTTCGGAGTTAAACCAGAGTTATATATAATTCCAGAAAAAATGTTTCTAAGTTAATTTATCTTCTCATCGTATTCGGTGAATAACTTTGAGTACTTATAACTCTGACAGATGTTTCAAAATACTATCAAAAGAGAGAGAGAGAGAGATGCGGTGACACTATGGAAATCAGCGTTTTCATACTGCTGAATTGTGTTGCCCTCTCTGTTTCGGTAGTGAATGAACATTTGATTTCAATAGATTTTTTAAAACCAAAAGTTAAAGTTAATTCTACTCTGAAAAAACTGATTTTGACTTAACTTGGATTCAATTTATTTGCAAGATTAACTTAATCTGGTTTAATTGAGAGTAAATTCAGGCCAATTTTTGTCTTAGTTTTTTAAATATTTTATATACAGTACGTTCTCGATTAACGCAACTCTCGATTCACGCAACTCCTCGATTTTCGCAACAGTTGAATTTGTATCATTGTTGACGCAGTAATCGCAACTCTTCAAAAAAATTGACTCGATAAGTGCAACTTTTGCAGGCAGATCCAATCAAAAAATGTTGGAATGTTTTGATGGCTTCTATAATAATTGGGAAGATGAAAATGAGCTACCTTTGAGCACATTTAGATCTCAAATTATCAATGAACACGCGGTCGTAGAATCCATATCAACTCTCTTTATTGAAATTTTAGTCAATGAATCCATTTCGAATGAAGACTTGTACGATTGGGTAAGAAAAACCATTTATAACAATGAGGAAATCTATGAAGACAATGAAACAGTTGAAATATCAAAGTAAAGTGGGCCTGAGGTTGAGATTCCTGCTCCCAAAATAAAGGCTGAAACTGCAATGCAAGCTTTCAATACAGAAATTCGATGGGCTGAACAGAATTCAGCACCTATTGAACAAATGTCGAGTCTTCAAAAACTGCGAGAAATGGCGGAAATATTTAATATATTAATTAATATTTAAAAATCCAAACAAAAATGTCCAATTTTTTCCAAAGAAAATAATTATAGCTATATAGAGAATTAAACATTTGTATTTATGTAGGTATGTACTTATATCTTAATGAATTAACTTATTTTTGTTTTGTTTCTTATTATTTATGTGTTATTGAAAAAATTAATGCTTTAAATATATTATATAAGTGCTGGTTTTCTGATTTTCGCTTTGCATTTCGAATTGAGCCTAAAAAATTATTTACTCGTTTATTGCAACAACCTCGGTCATTGCAACCACCCTTGTTTTAATTAGTTGCGATAATCGAGAATGCACTGTATTATATAAACAGGCACGTTATAAGAGAAAAAACGGTTATTCCAAAAATTTTGTTAGAATCTTCTTTAGGGTTTTAAAGAAGGAAATCCTCCGTCATTCAATTTTCACCTATGTCAGTTTCTTCTGCCGCTAATAAATCATTGAAAAATCGTCGTTTTTGGCTATACACATTTTTCAATTAAATATATCTATACGATTAAGGAGCCACTTAGAAGTTCAAAGCTTATAGTTTTGTAAAACAAAAAAAATAAAATGCACGACTGAATCGCAAGAACTTACTCTTATATGTACGATCACACTTTGGTTTTTAAAGCTGAATATTATAAAAATTATTTAATTTTTAAAATGTAGCTGCACATATCGTCGCCCGAGAATTGTTTTGTCGTAAACGCCAAAATGCACTTTTTTAAAGTGGGTATGCAGTTCTATGTTTTCAAAGGTCCTCTTTCCATTTATGAAATCAGATTTGACCTATCATTTACCGTTACTGAGAAAATCAGTATGCATTTGTGGTATATCCGCACAAAATAACTCATCCCTTAGTTTTGTTTTGTCATAAACGCCAGATCTTGGCATATACGCCAAAATATCCATATATTTTCCCGATATTTTTTTTTAATATTGTTTTGTCGTACGTATATAAGATTTTTTTTTAGTTAGAAAAAGAATTATTAAAAATCAACCGCAACACTTACAATATCATGTCATGCCTTTTTTTAAACCCAAAAATCCATCCCTTAATTCCGTTTTTAAGTTTGTTTTTTTTTATACAATAGTTTTGGAAAAAATAATTTTTAACCTCAAATTTAAAAAAAATGAAGAAAGTTTTTTTCAAACTCATTTTGTTCAAAAATTTACGTTATTAACTAGTAATTTTGGTTTTAATATTCAATTCTCGTATCAATTTGTATTCAAACACTGAAAACCAGATGTTGAAATGTCTTTTAGTTTTTGAGAAAATCGAAAATCTCGCTCGATTCGGTATTGAATTGAACTATCGCATTTGTGTGTACTTTGTCGTATGTGTATGAGGTTCTAACAAAGTACTGATTTTCGTGGCGTATACGACAAAATGATTTTGGAGATAAACCTCTATAGATTAAAAACTAAAACCGACTCAAAAATCTGGAATACCTTAATCAAAAGAAGATTTTTCACACAAAATATTATTAAAATTGTAGAAAAGTTCATCGGTCAGTTTCTTTTTTATTTAAACGCGAAACTTAAAATGCGATTTCCCAAAATTGCTCAAATGGTTTATACGACAAAACAATTCTCGGGCGACGATATGTATAACCATTAACCATGCATGGAACTTATACAATTTAATATGTACACATACAAATTTTAATCGAAATCGTAGGAGACATTTTCGAGAAAAAAGAAGATTGTTTAAACAATTTTAAATAGTAATTGTATGGAAGGTAGCGTTAACTTTGGCTTTTTTCAATAAAAAAAGAAGATTTTTTAAACAGTTTAATGGAAGGTAAGTAAGTTAATTTTTGCTATAATATATTAATTTTTTTTTCATAATTTCATAGATTATGTTAAAAAACTGCTTGGTGCCAAGTTACAAATCGTTTTCGAAGTATTCAAATTTCAAAAAGTAATATTGAAACAAATCCTAAAAATATATTTTCGAATCTTTTAACAATTTTTTTTACTATTTAAACTTTTTAAAACATTCTCCATTAAAAAAATTGATCAAAATCAGTTCACCTGTTTTCGAGAAAAATGAAAACCAAAAAAAAAGATACTGTTGAAGGTAATTTTAATAACCATTTTTTGTAGAAAAACAAATCACCAAAAGGTAACCAATGCCCAATATATGTACCTATTAAAACTAACTGGGTGATTCTCTGCCAACTGTGATTTTTTAAGTAAAATTTTTGCTAAAATTAAAAGTCATTGAAAATTAAATTTTTTATTTTATCTGTCTTTAAATAGGTATTAAATCTGTAAGAGCTTTTTACTATAACTTTTAAGGAACAAAAAATTCCGTAAAAAGTACTAAATCTCGAAGACATGGTGCTGATACTGATTTTTTATTTTTGAATTTTTATACGTTCTAACTCTTTTTGACAATATTTTTGGTGAGTTTTTAAATTCTCTGTTACGTTTCGACGATTTCAACTTTGAAAGGTAAAGTTTTATTCAAAATTCAATGTTTTTTTAGTTTTAGAAATCTGTTTTTTGAGGTTGGAGTCTCTATTTTAGGTTATATCTACACATTTATTGCACGGATTTGTTTTTATATGTTTTGTCCGAAGTATTATAATAAAATAACAAGATTTTTAGCAAAATTGCTTGAAATCATTTAATTTAAGTTCATTATAAATAAATATGCCACGCTACTGACACCCACGGTACTGACATTTAGGCTTTAATATAACCACGTATCTCAAAGCTTTTGAGAAAAATAAAATCCGTTATAATTTTAACTTATATGCCTTTAAAAGAAATACAATTTTCTAAAAATCACCCCAACAAAATTCAAAACACGCTTGGATAACACTACCGAGGTACTGACAGGCAATTTTGTGACACACGATTTCAGAATAAAAATACTTCACTTTTACAGCGAAATTAATTAAGTTAGTAAAATAAATTGACTTTTGTTAACAATAAATGAATGTTAACAATAAATTAATAGTTCCTCTTTCAAACGGTACCACACAAATGCCATCAAACTAAAAAAAAATGGCGGTTCAGCTGGAAGTCTTTCGAATTCAAAAATAAAATGAAATCTGGGGACACTATTCAATTATTATTAATTAATTCGAGAACAAATATTTTGACTTGATATTGTCAAAATTTAATCAAGCAACTATTGTACTCAAACTTCTCTGAGAACAACATTTTTATTCAACGATGTATTTTAATAGAAAATAGTAAATTTAATTGGAAAAACAAGGATGGGACATGCCACGGTACTGACATTTTGCGTATACTTTTTCAATTCAAGGGGAAAGGGTAGCAAATTTGTAAACAATCTGTAATGTAAATTGTAGTACAAATTTATTTCCACAATTTAAACCAGAAACTCAAAAGAAAACTTTATATTAAGTTACAAATAAAGCCCTGGACACAAAGAATCACAGTTGGCAGAGAATAACCCAACTGCATTTTTTCAGTAAAATCAGTGGAGCTAATATAGAGAAAAATAATATTTTTCAAAAATACTAAAAAAATAAATGAAAAAAAAATTCTCTCGGGGGAATGTACCAAAAATGCCAATGTACTAAGTTTCAAGAAAATTTACAAACCATTAGAAAAAGTTAACACACTATGAGTCGTGAGACAAACCATCAGCCATGACTGATAGGAACAACAAAATTCAAAATCCAGAGTGTTCTTTGATCAAAAGTGACGATTAAATTCTTATAATTATAATTAAAAAATGGTACACAAACTAGGGTACTTTCAATTTTTCGATATATTGTCTGGGCTGGAAAAGTGTTTAAAAATTTGAAAAAAAAAGTATACCAAATCCCCATTCTAGCGTTTCTGCCCGAAAAACTATAGTTCCACATTTTCTAAAAAAAAGTCCCATTTATGTGCCATGAAACTGAATTCAACTTGGTATGGTGTGAAATATGTATAATAAAAAATTATAGAAGAAACCATTTGCTCTATTCGTGTAGGTATTGTCAAAAAAGATAAGAGTTTTTGCAAGTCTTTACTCGATTTGGAGCATTTTTCATCAAATTTCATTAAAATTTGCTCCACTTGAAACAAAAAATGAAAAGAACTACAGACTTACATATTTAATTTTTTCATAACACCGCGGCGCGCGCCGTCGCGTCGCCCACGAAAAAATTTTCGTTTCAAAAAGCAAACATTTTCGTTTCGAAAAGTTACTTCGGCAACGCTGTCCCAAACGCAAGGCATCTTGATAAACCGTTAAATTTCTTAAGGTCACCTTGTTTCAACATTTTTTTTACTAATTTAAATTATCTAATTTTTAAACTTTCCCGTGATAGAGCTCTATAAATTTAAAGATTTTTTTCCAAAATATATGAATATTATTTACGTGGAGAACAGTGTGAAGAAAGTTATTATGCAAAACACACTTATAAAAACCAAGACCAAACTGAGTACCTATATACAATTTATAGAAGCAGAGAGGATAGGAAACTGGACCATCTATTTTGCCACTGTTCAAAAACTGCTGAGCATTTGTTTTTTTTTACAAAATATGCACATTTGAGCTTCATTTTGTAAGTGTAAGTGCTACTTGTTTCGTATTGGTTTTAAAAATTATATAATTTAAATTAGTGGAAGAAACCGATGTATAGGAGATATTTTGAAAACAGAACAGAGGCAAGTCAAAAAATTTTGCGATGTTTTCTCGTTGTTTGTTGGTTCCGAACTGTTTGGGGGAATGGAAAAACTCATAATTTTCAACCCAGAAGACATGTCGAAAAATTGTAATTACCCTAAATTTTGTAACCTTTTTTACTGAAAATTTAACCAGATTAAATGATAAAAAGAAAAACTAAATTTTTTCCCAAAAGTAATTTAATTTTTTTATTTGTTTAGAATTGAAAATCTAAAGCCAAGTACCGAAAACTCTTCATTTTATATGGAGACAATTTAGAAAACATGTTTTTATTTGAACGATTTGAATTTTTAAGCTTGGCAATATGCATGTTTCATAATGATATTTCCTTCAGTCGAATATGAGTATTTAGATATCTATGCTTATTACGTGTAAGAAATATAGTATAATGCAGATGTTTATTCACAACACCCCGTTTATACATTGTTTCCTAAAAAAAATGAATTCTTTGAAATAGCGCAAGTTTTAAATTCCATATTATACGAATGATTTTCACTTAATAACAAAATTTGTGTAACCTTCACCAACACCATACACTCATGCTCATGATGCTCAATGTGCACGACCCTTTTGGGCAAAAACTTTTCACAATCCATTAAATCTCAAAATTATTCATTTTCGCCGTCATTTTATGTTCCATTACAGAGACAGACAGCTGGGTGCAATATGTCCTTTTATAATACAAAAACCAAGCGATGAGATGGTTTCGTTTATAAGCGCGCACTTGAGATCCATTGCATTTATATATATTTACATATCTGTATACAAGCATAGTACATTGGTGTTATTCACCAAATGAAGTAAACAACAAAGCATATACATACATACATATAGTTGATATACAAATATATGTATGTATATTGTATATGTATACAATGTACATATACATTATAATACTCAAAGGACGAAACACTCATTGAATTGAATGCGCTATTTCAAGATACATCTACAAAGTACACCAACCCAACAGATAGCGTTGATGTTGACAATTCATAGTGCATAAAACTACCGATATGATGCGCATATATATAGGGTAAGTTAACATTGATTTTGTTTCATGTTTTTGGTTAATACCTATAAACTTTAATTTTTGAAGTAGATACCCCGAGTCGTAATGGTTAGTTTAGTGTCAGAGGTCTGTGGATTGAATCCCAGTCTATTCCACCTAAAACGTTTTTTTTTTAGGGGTATTGCCTTGTCAGAATGTGACTTTTTTTTTTTTAAAGTATAAAGATAAACGAGATAACGAAACAGAGCGATGTAACTTACCAATCATAAGCTATATAACCCAGAGAACTTTTGTGAATCGATGGATTTGCGGGTTAATTCGAAAACCACAAGAAAATTCATGAAACAACTATTGCGAGTCATTTCAAATTTATTTGGATAATTGCTTAGTAAGATTTGCGAAACGATTTTTGTTTGAACGACAGCGTTGCCTAAGTGGAACGACCGTCCTTTTTTTACACGAAAATTTCATCGTGGCACGGTCGTGGCCCAAAAATATTCAATATGGTATGCTCCTCTCATTTCTATTTTTACTTCAAATAAAGCGAAGTTTGAAGAAATTTTTGGAAAATTGGAGTTAAATCTGGCAAAAACTACTTTTTTGGCAATAGAGAAAATTACTTCTTTAATTTTTTTGCTGTATTTCATCCCACAATTGAATTTTTTTTTAAATATAAGAATATGGGTTTTTTCGTATGGCACATTTTTTTTTTTAAGAAAATCTGACCCAGAAAAATATTTTTGGGCGGCACTGGCATGCTTCTTGTTTAGCTTCATGTGTTTGTCGGCACTCAACGTATATAACCAGGGCTATAATTGTAGTGGTCGTGTAAAACGTAGCACGCCATAAGTGGGATCTTAGATGGCTTCTTGGCAATAATGCCATTAACTCTCAATACTACATATTTGATGCATAAAACCTCCCAAGATACTCGGTCGAAAAAGGACATAGGGATCTCTTGGGGTTAAAACCGTCCAACGTCAAAGTATTTCCTAGTTTTGCCCTGTGTCGGAAATTCCAAAGACGAGGTAGTGGTCCAAACTGTAAGCCTTTTGAACATGCATATAATACCAGTGAAGTGTTGATCTGGTAAATGGTTTATTGATAAGGAGAGTTCCAAGCTTCCCTGTGAATTTTGAGATGTTGGAACTGTCTACATCAATGTCTCACCTAGCAAAAAAATCGAATGACTCCCGAAAAGATTTCTGTCCCATTTGAGTTGAATACATTTTACAAATCAATTTAGGTACTTTTATCCAAGTAAAAACGGATATAAATCCAATTTTTTGAGTGAGATGGAAGACCCAAAGAAAGAGTTAAAATCCTTGGAACCCACCAACCGGGCCACTTAAGATACTGCTGTCATAAACAACTGTGGGAAAAGGTTGGTAAATGTACTTATGTCCCTACGCAAATTCGATCAGCCTTAATCTGTTAGTGGATGTGGTCTTATTCAGGCTGACTGTACCACCAATTATGTCTTCATTTCCTAATTTGGCGTAGAAAAATCCCCACGGATAATTTTAATATCATAGCTAGGGCAAGGCTCATATGTCTTGTTCAGGAGTTCGTAGAACATTTTTTGAGATCATCATCTCTTTACTCTGCAGGGGAATGTTTGCATATAACTATGAGGCTTATATTGACGAATTTTGTCTTGATACAAATTTTCGTGATGCACCTGTTCATATAATTACAACTCAAGACATCTTGTATCAGTCTACCTTCAACGACGATTTACATTCAAATAAAGATGCTGCTTTTATTCTCGGTAACAGTCGCCGTATAATACTTCGTAGTTTTTCATAATTAATTTGCCCATCGCATTCCTTGAATGGTGGTGATCTTCTTAAAAAAAATTCTTCGTAAAATAGTTATGAATTTACGCAACCAAATATCGAACAAAATGGCAGTATATCAGCAAGTTAAAGTCATAACTTTTCAGAGTTTTCTCCCACCCAAAAAAGACATATTTCACACTTAATTTATTGCCAAATCATTCCAAAAATCAAAAGTAAAACGTGTAAAAAAAAAAATAACCACATTGCCTATAGCCAGTAGATATATTCTACCCTATAAAAGCTCCATATAGCTCCATATACGACAAAACCAAAGGATATAGAGAAGTTACAGCTGTTACCTATATATAAAGGACTTCTATAGCAAGCGGTAGCGCGCACAGTTGAGAATTTGCTCATGCTTTTCCTTTTCCCGGTTCCTAGTATAGAATATAGTGAGTGTTGCTGTGACTCTTTCAAACAGGAAAAGTGGTGTCCTTTTTGATGATTTATTACTCAATTCAATGCATTTCACAGAGTGCAATCGATTAATGTCAGGTCTTCCATCAAATAGAAGAAAGGATGTCCGTCAATACTTCTCTGCCTTTATGTTGAAGGAAGCGAAGCCTTTGCTTTTGCTTGCCAGGACTATATCAACTACTGCACATATAAATACATACATATCTACATTTATATGAACGTGCAAAGTTTTCTGAACATGCCTTTTGATGTGGTTCATATAGCGCCAACGACCGACCTGATGCGAGTATGGAGTAAGTAGACCGTAAAAAAAAAGGATGGGAACTTGGGAGGAAAACACCGCGACGCGACGACGTTGATGATGATACTTTGACACTCTTTTTACAAAGTGGAAATGCTGAACCTGTCTGTTGTATGTTGTCTTAATTGAAAGCAAGGAATATAATTTCTTTTTTTATGATTGATCTTGCTGTATATGATGTGTCGATGATATAAAATGGATAAACGATATTGGGATATTTTGTTATCCTACGTATAACAATGTATATCAAATTCATCCAAACGATGATGCGCAGTCATTGCTCATTGGACGCGTCGCATAACCTAGCATATAGTCGTCGGTCGCGTCGTCCTTGCCTTGCAAAATGCATATTATAATAATCTTTCCAAGTGTATAACACAGAATATTCTTTTCACGTCTTTGGGGGGTAGAAAAATGAATTCCCATCACGTATGGAGAATCCTTGTTGACTTTTTCTCGATATATGGATATCCTCGACCCCAAAAGCCACCAGTAGAAAATGAAGACTAAAATAAAAAAAAAAATAAAAGGGTTTCCATAATACATGCACGAATTCGTGACTTAGTAGTTTTCATGTGCATAGTGTGTTCAACATTTACATATTGAACGCGATTGAGTGCAATTTTCGTATTAGTGCAGGTAAGCACGTATTATATTCTCCTGTTTTTTTTGTTCTTCTTGTCTTTTTTGTTCTTTTACTATCATAAACTATTTTTCTTGTAACTGGATTTTTAGACGCAGTATTGAAGTTGAAGTATAAGAGAAATATTTTATGTATAGGCAATTTTTTTTTTCAATATAGGTACCTATAATAACTATAAAGATGAATTTATTTCTTGTAGAACGCACATAATTTTTATAAAATATATAACGGTAACCAATTAGATTCGTGAGACACCATTTTTGTTTTGTTTTGTGATATTCTCCAACAAATGCACGTTTCAAACAGTTTTGCGTGAGGGGATTCATTAATTCTAAAAGTTACATTCTCTGCAGGTCAAGGGAATTCAAAAAAGTTGTCGAACAATGTTAAAGATGCATGGAATGGAACCCTACTTTAAAAACTTTGACGGAAACTAGTTTAAAAAAAATGCATGAAATTTCTTTTTTTTCAAAGAAGCGAACAAATAGTTAATCAGAGGTTTTAGAAAACACAACCAAAGTGTTGTTTTCTGTTTAAATACCTACATAGTTTTGATTTTTCATGGATCATGGAACGAAAATTTCGAGGAAACTGAGTTTCCAAAAACTTATAGTTTTAATGAGAGAATGACAAGTGGGTGAACAAAATCATCCAGATCAACTATTTGGGGATATTTGTTGTGATTACTGTAGCCTTCAACCTAAGGATTTGAAAAGAAAACTCCAAAAATATCTTACAATATAGTTTCCGCATGTATAAGAGGTAAAATGAATTTTAGAAGAAAATAAAAGAGAACGTCAAAAAATTTCCAGCAACAATTGTATCCTCGTGTGAAATTGAACACGAATTTCGAACAAATGAACTATGTAGAATGTGGATCGCAAGCAAGACAAAATAAAGTTGTAGGAATGGGAGTTCTATTAACCCCAGTTTAGGAGGGAGATATAATAATCAGCCCTATAACAAATTCCATCGTATAATTAAAAATGTGCTACGAGTCACGAAAAATCAGTTAAGAATTTCGAAATTCGAGGAATTTGCTATTACAAATTCCGAATGGAACGGAAATATGACGTCCTTTTCTACGACAAAAGATTCCTGTTGTAGGCAAGTGGAAAACGATTGTGTTTCAGTAAAAAAATAGTTTTTTTTACAAATTCTAAAATTTGCAATGGTTGCAAAAGCAAATTAATAAATTTTTATTATGTTAAAATTCTTAAACTCTTATAAAATAATTGAATGTTACGCCAGTAAAAAAAAATTTACAAAGAAGTCGAAACAAAACTATGCTCCTTTAAAAAAAAAAAAAAAACGAGGAATTAAAAGAACTTATCACTTAACAAGCCGGACTGAAATTAGTTCCTCAGTACATTTGAAACCACTTTATTTTTTTGACTTTAATTTATTTTTACATTGAATCTATTTTCTTGGGAAAAAATATTAAAACATTGAATAAATAAACAAATATCAACAACACAATTTTTCACGATCTCATTCATTTGACAAAAAACAAGCAGCTTTATTTATTAGATTTCACTAATACTCGTTTCAACCTCGGAATAGTTAAACCGAGTCGAAGCACTTACTCCGTCTTTACGCCACGTCAAACAAATTCTTATTTATTTAGTCGTTTTAGCCATACTTAATTAAAAAAATTCAGCTTATTTTGTGGAAAATAAAAAGGGAAAAGATTGTGCTATTTGAGAAGATAAAGGGATTTTTGTTTTTAAAAGCTCCAAGTATTGGTGTGACATAGAAAAGCTGGTTTCGAAATTCAGAATTAATTCTTTTAATGAGACATTATTTTCGTTCGTTGAACTTTACCCAGGGTTGACCCAGGTTTTTTTGACAACTCCAAGAATTGTCAATAAAACCTGGGTTTTTTGGTTTTCAAAAAACGCCAGAGGGCTTTAAATTGTGTTTTTGATATTAAACGCAAGAAACAAGAAGCTATGTGCTCAATAATTAAAACATAAAATGTGCTTTAAATTAGTTTTGAAAATGAATTATGACAACATTAAGCGTTTTCCTTTTCTATTTCTATTTGTTATCTTTCAATTTTTCTTTTAATTTCTATTTCAAAAATAAGCTATTACCTGCAACAAGCAAATCCACAACAAAATAATTGCCTCACAACTCATGTCACTTTGGCAGTTTATTCGTTATCTCAACTCAGGGGCGAGTTCAGGGCGACACCAGGCCTCAAAGAACACAGAATTTGATTGTCAGGGTGAGTTCAGGTTTTCAAAAAACGCTTTAGGGCGACCCCAGGGTGACTTCAGGGCTACACGAACAAATCTATTAGTTTTTTCGAATCCATTCGGATTTTTCGGGGTCCATAGTGGAATTATAAGAAGGTTTTTTTAATAATACAAATTCTATATAATATCTACTGAAATACATCAGCCAAGTAGAAGACTTAGCACTATTTTATTTGGGCTTGTTGAATTATTGATTAAAAATAGCTTTTAACGGCCTTTAGTCACGAAATCTATGTATGATGAACTGAACTTAACAAAAAATTGCGTATTGACAAAGGCCCTCACTAGTCAACTGATGAGTCCAAGTGAGATCGCCGGGACGAAACGCCAAATTTTTGTAGGACTAAAGGCCGTTAAAAGCTATTTTGAATCCATAGTAGAATTATCCATTCGGGGATTTTCCATCATGGATTCTGTGATAGGCCTGAATAAATTCTACAATTGGAAAAAAGGGAAAAGTAAGGGTTTCAAAGCAAACTTAAATTAGATTAGAACGCAATGCAACACAGCTGCAATTGGAGCTGGAAGAGCTTAGCAACTTTCAACTTTGCCCATACAGCACTTTTGACGTTTCAGTTTTTGTAAAGAAAAAAAAAACCGAACAATATATTGAAGCTTTTAGGCTTATTTGTTTCGCGAAAAAAATTTTTAATTAGAAGAAAAATATCGGGAATGAAAAAAGTAAGTAATAATTCCGAGACTATTTTTTTTTTTCTTTAAAATATATATATTGTGGGCACGTCAAAAATAGCACGTATGGCACTTTTTCACAGTTGTGCCAGGCTTAAGGCTCAATTCAAGTTGCAGCGCTCCATTGTGTTTAGGCAGTTCCTCCGAACAACCAAAGGCAATTCCATCGTTTTCACTTCTTCGTATTGAATTTCACTCGTTCCTCCTGTAGCTTATAAAACAGCTTTCTTTTGAAATAAGTTTTTATATATGAATTTTTAACATTGCAAAACCAATATTTTGCTGAAATAAAGATCTCTAAATCTTACAAAAAATTGATTAGAATTATTTCTATCTTTACCGGAATTTTACTTGTTTCCTCGGGATAACCCTTTAAAGCCTAGTACTTAGCTTGAGTGAAAACGAAATTTTCATACAAAAGTAACTCCCTATAGTTCACTTGTATTAAAAATGCATGTGAAGAATTAATTATGGGTTCATATTGAATTTCCACATGTATTTTGAAACATTTTTATTTTTCATTTCACGGGAGGTGAGTGTAAGGCTTAAGGGAATATAAGATCTTACAAAAATTATAGAATTATTTTTTCTTTAGTTTATACCGATTTAAGATCATTCAAACGAAGAATTATTCTGTAAGGAGACTTAAAAATCAAATATATTTATATTTTTTATTTATTTGAAATATAAGAAGCTAAAATCTAAATTTTCGACCCTTAATCCTTACATAGAGTTGCTGCTATTTATTCAAGGTTTGTTTTTCGCAAACAATCAAATTAATTACGATTACAATTTTCGATAAAAGTAGGATTATAGTTGTAAAAGATTTGTACAAAATTTTTAGATTTATTTGATATTTTTTTGTATTTCAGCAGACGTATTTATTAGATTTTTGACTTGTTAGATAGTGCCCTGATAGTCCGTAGTAATATATTTTTCAAAATGTGAAACCCAATTTTCTTGTCAAAAATCAAAATCACGCAAAAAATGAGTTAATCGAGTGGCAACCGTTAAATGGGTTGATGGTCGAATTTAAGCTCTCTTTAAAGTACCAACACGATCTTAGTCAGATTCTGAATGAGTGCATAAATCATTTGAAGCTTTACAAGCCTTTTGCTGTCCAAGAACAAAAGATCATATTATTTGATGGACAGTTCCGAACTAAAATTATTTTTTTTTGTGTTCGTTAAGGTTTTAACAAACACTATAGAACTCATTAATTCGTTTATCTTTTTTGTAAGATCACAAGTTATCTGACGTAAACATTCCCAAATACCATTTTAAAAAAACCTGTCATACTAAATTTAAAAGAAAACTATTAAAACTTCGGTCGATATGTATTCAGGATCTTATCAAAATGGAAAATGTTAAAATTTTCCATCTATCTAGTATGTGCATATATGTGACATACTTCCGAGAGCAAGTTTTTTTTTTTATTTTCTACCAGTCCCGAGGTGAACCATTGTAAGTTTAAAAGATAACAAGTTCTGTATTTCCTTCCGACTACACTTTTGCAAAACACAAATCGTCCTCTCCAGAAGTCTTTACACTGAACCAAAAAGGTACATTATATTGATAAAAAAGTTTATTGTGGCAATAAACTTTTTTATTAAAACTCGTCCAACTAACAAGTTTATTGCGCCAATAAATGTCCGTTTATTGAAATCAATAAACGTTTATTGATTATAAAAACTGTTTATTGATTTATTTTTGGAAAATTGTTTCTTGTGGCAATAAACAGTTTATTGACAGAGTTTATTGGCGCAATGAACTTATTTATTGGCGCAATAAACTTAGTTTATTTGGCACAATAAACTCAGTTTGTTGGCGCAACAAACAGTTTATTAGCGCAATAAACTCAGTTTATTGGCACAATAAACTCATTTATTGCCGCAATTAATTAAGTTTATCGGCGCAATTAATATAGTTTATTGGCGCAATAAACTCAGTTTATTGGCGCAATAAACTCAGTTTATTGGCGCAATAAACTCAGTTTATTGGCCCAATAAACTCAGTTTGTTGGCGCAACAAACAGTTTATTAGCGCAATAAACTCAGTTTATTGGCACAATAAACTCATTTATTGCCGCAATTAATTAAGTTTATCGGCGCAATCAATCTAGTTTATTGGCGCAATGAACTCAGTTTATTGGCACAATAAACTCAGTTTGTTGGCGCAACAAACAGTTTATTAGCGCAATAAACTCAGTTTATTGGCACAATAAACTCATTTATTGCCGCAATTAATTAAGTTTATCGGCGCAATTAATCTAGTTTATTGGCGCAATGAACTCAGTTTATTGGCGCAATTAATTCAGTTTATTGGCCTAATAAAGTCAGTTTGTTGGCGCAACAAACAGTTTATTGGCGCAATAAACTCAGTTTACTGGCGCAATAAACTCAGTTTATTGGCACAATAAACTCATTTATTGCCGCAATTAATTCAGTTTATCGGCGCAATTAACCTTGTTTATTGGCGCAATGAACTCGGTTTATTGGCGCAATGAACTCGGTTTATTGGCACAATGAACTCAGTTTATTGGCGCAATAAACTCAGTTTATTGGCGCAATGAACTCAGTTTATTGGCGCAATGAACTCAGTTTATTGGCGCAATGAACTCAGTTTATTGGCGCAATAAACTCAGTTTATTGGCGCAATGAACTCAGTTTATTGGCGCAATAAACTCGGTTTATTGGCGCAATAAACTCAGTTTATTGGCGCAATGAACTCAGTTTATTGGCGCAATGAACTCAGTTAATTGGCACAATAAACTCAGTTAATTGGCGCAATAAACTCAGTTTATTGCCGCAATTAACTCAGTTTATTGCCACATTTAATACATTGATAAAAATTTTAGTAAAATACAAAAAGATTTATTTATTGATACATATGTATATAAAAATAGTTAAATTATTTTTAAATACATATACATAAATAAAATGTTTAATATATTTTCAAAATTTCTATAAATAATTTATTGTGACAATACGTTCATGTTTAATATACTTACTTCTTATTTTACTTTGCAATCTTTTCCTGAAATTGGTAAGAGTTTTAAGTTAAAAATCGAAAAATTTTGGTTGAACAAATAATTTATTGAATTTCATTAGTAAATTTAAAATTACACTGGAATTTCTTTTCAAACTTAACATGTAAAATAATACAAATTTTTCTTTATTTCATTTGCGTTTGGACTTTAACAATTACCAAAGGTAAAATATCTTAACATTATAAGGATTGTAAAAAGTTACAAAAGTTGGAACTCGTTAAAATGGATTGCAAAATGTTATAAAACTGGAAACTTGTATAAGGAAACTTTGAGTTCAAAAGGAAAAAACCTTTAAGATTTAAAATACATTGGAAACTTATAAATCTAACGGAATACAATTTTTTTTTGTCTTTTATTTTTTTGAAAATTTATTCATCAATAGCATTTAAAAGGATGTGTGCTTTTGGTATTAACAAGGATTGCAAAAAGTTCCAAAAGTTAGAACTTGCATTAGAAAATTTAAGGTGAAAAAGGAAAATACTTTTGAGATTTAAATTACATTGGAAACTTATAAATATAAACGGAATACAATTTTTTTTTTTTTTTTTTATTTATTTATCTATTGCATTTAAAAGGATATGTGCTTTTGGACAACATTTTTTTTTATTTTCAAAATATAAGGATTGCAAAAAGTTCCAAAAGTTAGAACTTGCGTTTGGGAATTTAAAATCAAAAAGGAAAAAAGTCTTGAAACAAATATCGACTGCTCGAATGAAGGTTTTAAATGGGAACTTAACCCCATCGAAGTATAAGAATATTTCCTTAAAACTTATAATATCATTGCCTACCACAATTATAAAAGGCTGGACATTGTCTCCTTTTTGGTTTAGGTGCTGGATGTGGTCCTCAGCTGTCTGGATGGATGCTGCCACGAAGATGAAGGATTCTTGGGAGTCCTTGATCGTTGGTTTAACAGTTGTTTTTACTCCCTTCCGATCCTTTTGAACAAATTTAAATGTGGGTACAAAGTACCCGTGAAGTGCCCACAAAAGAGCAGCATCACGACAGTCTGAAAAAAGAATGAAAACGTGGATATAAGTTTTTGTGAAAACAATTATCTATGGTATTTTACTAAAATTAATATGATATTGTATGTATATTATTACTTGTTTTGCGTTTTAAAAGATAAACATTAATTATATGTAAATAGTAAGCTAAATTCAACTTACTTTCTTGAATATCATTAGATTTTATCTTATCCAGAACTTCATTGATCGACTTTTCTTTAATCCTATGATCTGTTGAGAGAAATTCTCTGATTTTGCCGTACAGATGTTCCCATCGTTCAAGGAGAGAGTTGTGGTCCTTATACATGAATTCAAAATCCATGTCCACCTTTAAAAAATATTTTGAAAATAAATTAAAAAATTTATTCGTATCATTATTATCATATTATTAATATTATTATCAAATGATTGTAAAAATTTCCAAAAGTTCGAACTTGCATCAGGAAATTAAAAAAAAAAAATTCTTTTGAAACAAATATAATATTCAAGTTTGACTTACAAATCGAAAGCCAGAAGGAAGTTTATATTGGGGCCATTTCTTTAAAATGTCTGATGTTGTTGTGGAATTTTTTATGTCCATTATTCTGGATTTCGAACATGCCTTCCAGCACCTGTCAAATTCCTCGGAACTAAGGTTATCGAACTTTAATGCTTGATAGCACTTATCAGCATTTTCTTCTGGAACTGGAAAATATATAATATTTATGTATGGATATTAGTTTTTTTTTTTGATTTTGAATAAATTTGTGAAAATAATTCAGGTTTAAAAGAATTGAAGACATGTGATATTTAAGATAAGACCTACCTATGTCGAATTCATTGTCTATTTCTGCGTCTGCACTTTTTTTTGATTTGCTCGACGTGGGAGTATTCATTGTCTTTAAATTGAATTTTAAATTACAATATTTATTGTAAATCTTCCCTCTCTTTCCCGTCCTGTAGTACTCCTGTAAAATGTTGAAATATAATATGTACATTAAAAATATTGTCTAAACACCGATTATTTTTAAATATTAAAAATATTTCTTTGTTGAAATGAAAAAAAAAGTATTCAATAGGTACACAAAAAAGCTAACATATTTGAGTAATATTTGTCAGAAAAAATCCTATCAAGCTGAATTTTGATACACACTTCTTTCTCTTTGGCCTACTTAATAAATTTATAGAGTACCCCACCCTTAGATAGCGCGCTTCCTAAGTTATAACGGTAAACAAAGCAAATAACTTGTTTTATTTCAAAAAAAAATTTATCTCCATTTCTAACGTTTTTTGTCAAAAAAACTTAAGGCCAAAATTTAAAGCTAATACAATTGGCAATAAAAAACTTCATAAATCTTTATTGAAAGAAAGAACGGTTGTTAAGTTATTATGCGTTGAACATTTGTAGACCTGTTTTATTGTCTCAAATACTACTTGTAATTACCATATTTTCCTCATTAAATTTCCTTTTTTATTACTTTATATGCACATACAGGGTGATTCTCATAACGTCTACCAAAAAGCTAGAGCGCGTAGGTTGGGTTGAGAAAAAAAAAAGAAATCGTGTAGGATGGGGGAGGGTCTATTTTCTCAAATTTAGGCGGGAGGAGAAATTTCTAAAAAATCGACTTGAAATAAAAATAACGGAAACACCTAGAATGTCATGCTATCCTTTTTTTTTAAAGCCAGAAGTCCCTAAACAAGTTTTTGGTACCCATGCGCATAATTGCATGAAAATGCAGTTGTTGCTTATAGTGAAGCTAGGCGCTAGCACAGGGTTTTGAGAAGTTCGACAAGGAGACCTAATATCACCACAATTATTCGCAATAGTCCTAGAGGACGTGTTTAGACGACTTCAGTGGAATAATAAATATGGAATCAAAATATAGAATAAAAAACTAATCAATTTGAGATTTGCGGACGATATTGTGCTTCTTTCGGACAATGCAAAGCATATCCAAGAAATGATCAAAGAACTAACGACTTTATATTCAGAGTATGGGCTTGAAATAAATCTTGAGAAAACCAAAGCTATGACAAATGAACAGGACGAAATATTGCTGCAAGGAACAAAAATTACTTATGCCGATGAGTACACTTATCTAGGACAACCCTTGGTCTTACTGGCATATATAATATGTTTGTGTTGTTTTTTTTTTTTTTAAATAAAATCATTTGAGAATCAAGAAGAAAACGAAGTAACACGTAGAATAACAAATACTTGTTAACAATACTGGACGCTGAAAGAAATATTTGACTCAAAGCTCAGGAAGGACACAAGAAAATATGTTTTGGATTTTTGGATTCGTCAATCTTACCAGTAATGACGTATGGCTTACAAACTCACGAGCTAACAGCAAATCTTCTTGACAAACTAAGAGTATGTCAAACAAAGATTGAGAAAAAACTACTCAACATCAAACCTATACAAAAAATAAGAACTGAAGAAATTAGAAGACAGACAAATGTAACCGACGACAAATGAAATGGAGTTGGGCAGGACATATACCGAAGCTATACTCAGGATAATATAATGATCACTCATGAAAAAAAATACAACATTTGAAAAATATATTTTATTAGGAATATATTGTCCTTATGGTATTGCTACTGTAAACATTAAAAAATATAAGTAACTGTCTATATATACATATGTATTGACCTTGTAAAAAATTCATTTGACTTCGTTGTGCTACTTTAGAAGTTTTATCAAGCAGCACACATTAACCTCTTTGACAAAGTAATAAACTTAAAAAAAAAAATAAGACCGTGGTTAGTTGGTTTAATCTATTAGAAAAAATCTACTAGAAACAAAATATAAAAAAATTAAAAAATAATACCAATTTAATGAATTTCCAATGGGGTTGAATAACCACAGTTCAAAATCTTATGATTTTTTCATTTGTTGGCAAGATTTAAGGCACAACATTTTTGAATTCTTTTTTTTTAAGTTTAATAAGTATTTTACTTAAAACCGTTGGTTTCATTAAAATATCCAGAAAATTGTAAGCACTATATGGTTTAGCGCAAAGCTCCAACCTATTTTTTCAAGGGCAACATACCCTTAAGTAAACATTTTTGAACCTCAACTCGTCCTTTGTTAATAAATTTGTAATTAAAAGATATAATTATTGTCAACCTGGCAGGCGGCAAATGCCATGCTTTAATGCTTATATAAATATATTTCGTATGCTATTATAATATTGTTAATAAAAATACAATTGTAATTGAATAAAATTGAATTGAATTCTTACAAAAAAGCTTACCAGTTTTTCACCAGGGAATCGTTCAACGATCTCCTTCTCCAATTTATAGCTACCGCCTAGTTCAAGATGGATTTTATTCATGATGAAGTACTGACATATAACACTAATCAACAGATTTCGTTGTTTTTCATTAAACTTTTGTGTTTCGGCATAGCTTTGAGCAAGTGCAAGTGCATTTGCGTTATTATTTAAAATTGTTGATAGTGTTATAGCGCAAGTAGGACTTGGTGAAAATTTTGATGTAACTGGCGATTCTGATCTAGAAGTAGGGTAGGGTGAAGATCTTGCGGATGGACCTGGACCTTCGTCAAGTAAACCAAAATGCGATCGAGAATATAAAAAAAGCGGCTTTCCAATAGATTCTCTCCATATCCTCAAATTATTTTCAAACGTGATGAGAGTAGTGTACTTAAACGGCTTTAAAAGTTGTGGCAAGTGGTGGCATTCAATTTTTTTCAGTACATTTATATCAACTTCTTCATCTTAAAAAAAAATAACATTTTTGCTTGGTTAGAATATTGTTCTATTGTTTGTCTAATCAAAGAAGACTTAGTTTGGGGCCAGTTATAGCTATTATTAAAATCAATCATCAAAAATTGAAACACTGGTAAATGTTTAAAGCAATTAGTAAGTTTACTTCATTAAATTCAATATAAATATTTATTTCCTCTTTATTATATCAGTAATTTATTTAATGAAGCCATTGGAATAATACAAAATTGGAACGATATAGATGTTTTTTGGCATTTGGCAGTCAGCTGTTCATTAAAAGGATATTTCATCATTAAAATTTATAAAATTGATTTATGAAACGAATTTAACTCCAAATGCATTTTATTCTTTTAGCAAAACTTATTCGAAATAAATGTTCATTATTGCATGAATATTTTGCTTAAAATAAAGCAATATGTTCAAAAATGAAAAACAAAAGTTTTACTTATTGATAGCAATAACCAGCGAAAAAAAGTCGAAATATATTTGAAGAAAAAAGCGAAGTAGATTGAGAAAAATCGAAGTAGATTTAAAAATTAATTTTAAATTTAATTTAGTAAGCAAAAAAAATCTCGCTAATCCAAATTAAATATTGCAAGGGGTATTCGGATTATCAAATTATTCAGATTAAGAGGTCTCTAAAATAGTGATATAACATATGTAAATTCCTCTTTTCAACATCAACTAGGTAGGTATTATTTCAAACCCGAAAGTGTTCATAATCAAGTGCACTAATTTCACGATTTTCTGTGTAGGTGAGAGAACTTGTCCAACCGGTTTTGATTCTTAAAACAAAAGAACAACATTTTCATACATCTAAATAACTAGTTTTGCATTTACTCTTGTCCAACTGGTTTTCCTTATGAATGAAAAAAAAACCTAGAACTACAGAAAATACCCAATACATATACAACTACACAGCTCTTTCCCACCCCCGCTACAAACAAAACAAAAAAAATAACACGAAAAACAGGAAATGAAATTGACTGTGGGTAGGACAATTCAATACTTTCGATCTTAGATGATGATTAAATATTTTTATTTTTTTTTTCAATGATTCGAAATTACTGATAATCGTTAGTTATTTAACAAAAAATCCGTATTTACTGCTTTTTAAAACCAAAAATTGAAAAATTGCATTATCTAAACTTTTATAAAAACTAAAAAACTGATAGCGAAATCAGTTCTGGAAGTTTGTAACATAAAGGAGTAATACAAACAAAATTAATGTGAAACCTAAACCGTGAAAACCAGTGGTTTTTAAGTTGGAATTCGAGTAACAGCGTACACAAATCGGGGTAGGTTCGGATTGGAAAGATTATAATGGAAGAAAATAAAGGTTCGGATAAGCGCGATATTCGGATTAAAGCTGGTTCGGATTAGCGAGACAATACTGTATACTGATGGTTAGAAAGAGAAAAAAAATTTAAACGAAAACTTCTATGATATACATACATACATACGTATATATTTTAAAATGTTTTTTTTTAATAATTTCAGTTTCTTGTTGAAAGAAAAAAAATATATAACAAAATACTGTACATATGTATGTATTGTATATATGTATGTGTTAGTAGAAAATTCAAATAAAATTACCAACCTTTCAAATGTTGGATCAGTCCCTCCTGATTCCAGCTTTTTAAAAGCGCCGAGAGTTCATCAACTGCTTGCGTTGAGTTAGACTGAAGATCGGAGAGAAGTTTTTGCAGTGCATCATCCGATAACACCTCAACGTTGATGATGCTCGCTTCTTCCGTATGTCCTATTTGGATTGGGATCATCACCTCGCTCTCAACACTTCCCGATCCACCGATGCCTTCGTCGTCATCAACCTGTTTTGATGGGATAATTTCGTCGATGACGTCGGCGTCGTCGCCCAGGAAATCCATTTCCATATTTTTATATTTCAACTTTTTCTTTTTTTTTAGACTAATTGGATATTTTCAGATGTTTTCATCACGAGATTTAAATTCCAACTGATTCTTGCTCGTCGCGTGGAATGTACGCTGGGGTGGTTGTTTTATACACATACGCATACATACAATGTAGTTATGTATACATACAGAATCTGAGTAAATTTTGTTGTTATTAAACTCAATGACTTGTTTGTGACAAAGCTGTAGTTGTGGTCGTGTAAGAAATGCATATTTGGTGTGGTGTGCGGTGTGGTGTGTGGTTCTGTAATTAACGTGAACGCAGTCATTTAGTGTGTTCAGAAAAATGAAATCTTAGAAATTTTTCTCTCTAAAAAAGTGAGTGAGAGTTGAGAGAGCTGAGAAATTTTGCTGAGATGTCAGATATCTCATTTTTCTGCGAACATGCCTATTTAATGATCGTAAGAGGAAAAATATTCTTTGACTCTTAAAACTGTTTTACCTTTTGCAGTTTTAATTAAATTAATTGGTGGACCAACAATATCCTTCAATGAAATTAAAGAAAATTCACCTAACTCTTTTTCATCAATTTCATACGATAGAATATGGGGATTGTACTGAACTTTATTAAGTTTTTGGCAAAAAAACAATACAGTTGCTCTTTTAAAAAAAACTATATCTATTATTAAAAAAAAAAACATATCATTCTTGAAACATGCTATGTAGAAGTTCTGCTTATATGTGTAACCTCCTAGTTTTGCTTTTGAATAAAATTCTATAGTATTGGATGTAGGTATATTCAAAATTCCAGATACAATGCCACTAAAATTACTATCTATCTTGTGTTTATCATTTATTTCAAAGCAATTGAATCCATTTTCGCTGCAATGAAATTTATATGCAGTTTTAAGCTGGTATTTTTTTGCTAATGTCAAACAAACATTTTTTCGCGATGTAATGGCATGTGAATACAGCTTGAAATTTGTATGCTTTGCTTCAAACTTAAAACACCACATGTTTCTAATTGGCCCTGATTTTTTAATAATATTAGGATAATGCGTTAGATTATGATGCTTTGGTTTAAGTGTATCTCCAAAAAGACGAACATAGTCAACATGATGCACACGAATTTTCCCTTCTAACATCGAAATAATGTTGTCGTTAATTTCAAATAGAAGTAAAAAGTCTATTATTTCAATTAAATTAAGAATAAATTTCCAAACCTCGTCATCGTCGGGTACAAGGTCCTCAATCATTATCGGAAAGAATGAAATAAAGGTCATCATTTCTCGGGCTGTCATTTTAAGATGTTTACTTTGTATGTGATTTAACTTTATTTCACCCGACATGTGATCAATTTCAATTGGTCCGTACTCAAAACATTGCTTTCTTGAGTTAAAAGTTTGTAAGGAAAAATAATTTGCCGTAAATACAAAATATTCTATGACGTGACAAATGTCATAGTGACATATTCCTTCAAATATATCGTGCATGAGGTCAACACAATAATTTTCGGCAACATGAAAAGATGGAATTTGATTAAGGTGAGATTCTGCTCGTATTCCTGTTTCGGAAGAGTTAGTAAGAAGAACATCGTTTCTGTAATTTAAACGGTCCCTAAGCAAATCATCTCTCTGAAATGATAATGATTGAGCTTCTGATTTTTTAACTTTGCAAAACCTACAGTAAGAGTTACTAGAAAAAGATTTGTTAAAGTCTAAAAAAGAATTCAATCCTAAATTATCGCCTAAAATAAGACCTAAAATAAAATGAACTTTAATTGAAACATTGGGTTTTAATCTGATTTCGATTCCGTCAACTTCGAGGCTTTGCAGCTCTCGTACTAAAGTTTGAAAACATACATTATTTCCAAAACTTTTAATATCTGATGATTTTAAAACACCCGCTAAAAACACATTGTCTAATTTGGACTCTTTCCAAGGGAGACAAGGAAATGAGTAGTAAACAGCACACATGGAGTGAACACCAGCATGTGAACTCAAAGGATTGTTGATTTCAAAATCATCGGTGTATAAAAAATATGGAACAAGATTTTTGTCAGGATACATTTTAGCTTTTTCCCTCCAAAGTTCACCTTGAATAAAATTTGTTTTATTTTCGTTGGTAATACTTAATTTTTCCATATAGCGAAGTGTTTTATCTAAAGTATCATCTTTCTCGAAAAATTGCTTAAATTGAAATTTTAAAGGCATTAAAATAGCTTTATTTTCCTTAGCTTCATACGCAAGACTTCCATTTTTAAAAACTCTTTGAACTTCGTTGTTTAAAGAAAAAGATTGTAGGTCTTCTATGAGGTTTTTTTTTTTTAACCATTCAAACAACATATAGTCTGTATTGCAATACAAGAAAGGATTGCGACAATTCGATATTAAACTCGACATCTCGTTTTGAACTTCAATAATACATTGTTTTGAAATTTTTTCGGAAAATGATTTAAACAAATCAAGTATTGGACTCAAAATATACTTTTTTACAAGTTCTTGAATTTCAGATATGTTTTTTCTTGAAAAGCTGTTATTGTCATGTAAACTCAAGACAAACCGAATCGCGGAATCGTAGACATCCTTAAGACTGTCTTCTACATTTGTCTTTTCTCTAACATTAGGTGGCAACATTTCAATGTCATCATTAAGCAAGGATTTCTTACTGTAATTTTTATTAAAAAAACTGTTTTCTTCATTTAGAACTATCCCAGAATTAGAATTATTATTGAGTTGAAAATTTTCACCAAGAACGTTATGTTCAGCACATTTACCCGCGGAGTTCTTAATATGTTTCCGACTTAAATGTTTTTTGTAGCTGCTCAAATTCTGAAATGACTGCGTACACAAACTTTCCCTACATCGAAAAGTACTAAAAGAGCTTAAATAATGTACTTGTTTTAAGTGTTCTATGAGTGTGTTAACAGCATTAAATTTAGCCTCGCAAACAAAACAAATCATTTTTAATAAATTATTTTTTAATCAGACTTTAATTTTGTAGTTTTTTGTATCAAATTTAAAACGGATCCAAAAATATTTTTTTGAACTTCTGACCTATCGAAGATCCTGAGAAAGAATAATTATAAAGAAAAAGGGAATAATTTAAAGAATGAAAAAATATGTGTTGACTAAACAAAAATCTGCGAATTATTGGGACTGTCCGTTTTTGAAATTCGAAATGCATTATTTTCGAATTTCAAAAACGGACAGTATACAAGAAACATTAGCCTATTGTATAATTTGTTTAATATGTATATTATAATATCATTACTCACCTCTTCTTTTCTTTCGTTATAGTTCTATAGTTTGTCAAATTTATCTGGAGTAGCTCTATTGTTTCTTTTATACAGCTCGATTTTTACTTCATTGGTTCGCACAATTTGAAAAATAAAAAAAAAACAAATATTAAACAAAAAATTAAAAACAGAGGGAGACTTTTCATTCGTCAGATAAACAGTCTGATAGAACAAACAACTAAGTTATGGTCTTTTTGAGTGGACACATATTTATTTATTTTTCTGAAGTTCTTGTGCTTTTGTAAATTAAAAACTGTCTTTTTCTAAATAGAAAAATTATTAAAGTTTGTTCTGTATAGCCTGACCAATTCAAAGTCGGCAAATTAGTTCATAAGTTGCTATTAATTTATTATTAATTGGATACCAATGTAAAACAAAAATCCCAATAAAAATTATTACTACTAGAACAAACAAACATGACGTATCTGGTGTCGGTAAAAATATGTCAAAATTAAATATGAACAGAGCAATGATTAATATTTTTTTTAATTTTTTACCTAATTGTTCTACGAATATTTTCTATTGAAAAATAGAAAAATACATAAATGTAATTATTTGTTTGTTTATTCCTCAGATAGTTAGGGGCTGGTTATAGCGATCAGGAAAACGCATCAGAAAAATTTTTCTTTTTAATGTTTTCTCATTCGATTTGACATATAAAAAGGACAAAAATTGATGGTAAATTACTTGAAATATATTTTTCATAAACAAAATTTTCTTTTGAGGAAATACATATTTGTTCTACAAAAACTATTTCCAGATTTAAACTTGTTTTTCGTGCGGATTTGTCATTAGGAAATGAGTAAAAACTTTAAAAAAAAAAAAGTATTTCCTCCGAAGAAAATTGTTGTTTATGAAAAAAAATTTCAAGTGATTTATTATCTATACTCGTATCCTTTTTATATTTCAAATCTTATGATAAAATATTGAACTATCCAAAAAAAGTTTTTCCTGATGCGTTTTCCTGATCGCCATAACCGGCCCTTAACTGGTGTTTATCTGGAGATGGAAAAATTGGCTCTAAATGTAATAAATAGTTTATTGTGGCAATTAATGCTTTTTTATTGTGTGCGATAAATGGTTTATTTTGCGAATCAATTGTTAATTGTTTTTTTTTGTGAACCTTTTTAAAATGTAAAATTAAATATTAAAAATTTCCAAATAAATCATTTTTTGCCCAAAAGAAATTCAAATACGGCAATAACTAGAAAAATTATTATTATTAAACACTTTTTTTTATAATAAGTGCAAGAAAAATGCAATACTTACATGTAGAATTGAAATTATCCACTGCGTGCAATTTGTTATTGAATGTACCAATAAAGAATTTAATTTAATATTTTTATTAACTCAAACTTAATAATTCTTTTTATTCGGAACACTTTTTATTATTTTTTATTAATTCAATTACTATTTTATTTTTAACACTTTGTTAGACTGAAAACTTAATCGAATTCGGACGTTTGCTTACGGCAAGAACAACCAACAGAATGACTCGTCACACAATTGTAATTGCTTGCTGCATACGAGATAGAACTAAAATGCAATTTTGGTTAGTTGTGGCAATAAATAGTTGTTTGCGCCAATAAATAGTTGTTTGCGCCAATAAAGGGTTGTTTGCAACAATAAACTATTTATTGGGACAATAAATGGTTTATTAGAAGTTAACTGTTTTTTGAAATGGCTGTTTGGTTTATCAATAAATAGTTGTTTGTGCCAATAAATAGTTGTTTGCGCCAATAAAGGGTTGTTTGCAACAATAAACTATTTATTGGGACAATAAATGGTTTATTAGAAGTTAACTGTTTTTTGAAATGGCTGTTTGGTTTATCAATAAATAGTTGTTTGCGCCAATAAATAGTTGTTTGCGCCAATAAAGGGTTGTTTGCAACAATAAACTATTTATTGGGACAATAAATGGTTTTTTAGAAGTTAACTGTTTTTTGAAATGGCTGTTTGGTTTATCAATAAATAGTTGTTTGCGCCAATAAATAGTTGTTTGCGCCAATAAAGGGTTGTTTGCAACAAAAAACTATTTATTGGGACAATAAATGGATTATTAAAAATTAACTGTTTTTTGAAATGGCAGTTTGGATTATCCCCCCCCAAAATATCTATTAGGCAAGGCCGTAACAACAAAAATATTTGGGAGGGATGGTATGATTTTTCAAAAAAAGAAATGTTGTACATATTACCCTAATAATGAAATAATCTTCAGCTAAAACTTTAATTATTATTTCTGTACCTTCGCACAGGGACTAAATATTACTATTTAAAAACAAAAAGAATCTTTGGACCTTTGTATGTTTGTTTGCTTTTTTGGCTTTGCTCTATTTCCTCTTCTTTAGGAAGGAAAGGAAATTTTCTAAAAAACTAAAAAAAGTCAGGAATTTATTCCTTTATTTTGATTTTAAATCAAATTGTTTGAAAAAAAAATTGTGCTGAAGATGTATACCCTTATTTTTATTTTTTATGTATGTATGTTAGTTTTTAGCCAAACTCTTCAAACCAAATGCTTATATGTCTTCCAGTATGAATCTAGTTTTTGATAAAATTTTTGAAAAATAAAACCAAAAAAAATACTTAATAATGTAAACTATTGAGCATGATTTCGGCCTCGCTATTTGGTATGTATATTAGATATTGGAAATTATTGTATCTTTCAATATTGGCCACATGTTTTATGAAAAAAGAAATCGATTGATAGATTTTTTTGATAAAAATATACATTTATTTGTTTTCCTTATGAATTTGCATCTGGGAAATAGAAAAAAACATTAAAAATAGAAAAAACTAATGATTAAATTTTAAATTTTATTTTTAAAAGATACATTTTTGAAAGATTTAACATCGATAAGATAAGTACCTATGTTCCTATGTTCCTATGTTTTAAATAGAAGTAGAAAATCAAAAATAATACATCAGACAATTATTGTTGATATATTTTCTTGATCACTATAGGTATATCGCCCCTAAGTAACAAAACGATTTTCATAAAAAAATCAATCCATATATGCTTCATAAATTAATTTTTAACTTCCAAAATCCTAAACGGATCTTCAAGATGAAATTCTTAGGCCTCCACCCAAAATGTCGACCTCAGATTCAAAGATCAGTAATTTCGATTCTTTGAAAAAAAAATATTTACTCATCATCCAAGTTCGAAAGTATTGAATTGGACAATTACTGGTTATTTGGATGAATGAACATATTGTTCTTTTGTTTTATGGAATCCGCAGTACTGGATCCTCTTTTCATTTCCTGACAAATGAGTAAAGAGAAAAGAGAGCCCTGCACTGCGAATCACTGCGGAGTATTGCGGATTCCATAATCGACATGATTATGTCACTATTTGATGATAATGGATTTTATGAATTTGTATATCTTTTGATAAAGTTGTAAGATCTAAAGAAAATGGACATTTCTAACTTTTGTAGTCAAAATTCCTGATTTTTTAAAATATGTGGTGTAGGTTAGGAACCTTTTAAAGTAGAAATCCTATTATCTGGTTTTCAGTTCAACACAGTTGATCTCTTCAGCCTCAGTTTAAAAAAAAAACGCGAAAAAAATAATAACAATATGTAGATACATATATATTGCCATAATTACAATTCTATGTCTCACAAATACTATCAACCTCAAGAGTTGCTCATCTCTTCTATTTTACAACCACCTACTTACATATATGTATACCTACATATGTATTATGCAAAAACTGGTTATTTATCATAAATGCAAATAACCACTTGTATAAGTTGCATGTAACGTGGATAAAACCAAAACAATATTTTTTGTCACATTCGATGCTAAAATTCCAAACAGCTTTGCCACTTTTCTTCATTTGCAGCATTTTCGTTAAATATAAATATACTGCCACAAAATCAAATCTACTGCACTTTTTATTCAAAATACCTACTCTCAAACTGCCATAGTAAAATCATTTTTTAGTTTAAGTTTGTATACCTATCCTACCTGTTTTTCTAAAACATTTTTTATGCTGTGAAAATCGATTAACTTTGTATTTTTATGTTTAAATAAAAAATTTACTTCGGAAAAGTGCAATGCAGTGCGCAAATGCTTTTTGGGAGTGGCAACGCTGATTCCGAGGTTGTTGATTTCTTCTTTTATACAACTCTAACTAAAACCGGTCGTGCAAAAACTAAAAACTCGCTTCTCCTTCTCCTTCTCCTTCTCCTACTCCTTCATATAGTCTGTCACTTTCACATATTTTTTTATTGTATACTCCTTCATATAGTCTATCACTTTCACTTACTTTTTTATTGTATAGGTGTGCATTTTCGAAATCAAGCCATCTTGTGCCAAATAAGTGAACTTTAAATGTGTTAGATCATGAGAAAATGATATTTTGAAGAAAGAAAAGAGCCTTATAAAATATTATACATTTCGACTATTTTTTTTTACCGAATCTATTGAAGAAAGCATAAATAATATGCCATATTGCAAAAGTTATATTGTATTCGTATTGTTATTAATGGTAAGCAAACCCAGTAAAAAATGAGAAATTTTATGAACTTTCAAGGCCGGATTTTTGAAAAAATGTAGGTTTATTAAAATTAAAAAATCTACCTCGAGCAAATTCAAGATCTTTTTTAGTACCTTTAAAACGACATAAAAAGAAAATCATATCCAACAGGAATGTTGATATAAAAAAATTTAATTAAAATGTAATTCAAGTTAAAAAATGTTCTATCAACTTTAAAAATGTTTGTTTTAAGTACTAAAAAGAATGAATTTCAGTTTGTAATATTTCAACTGCAATTTGTTACGTGAACTAATTTCAATACATTTTTATATATTTTTGTTTTGTACAAAAAAAAAACCCTCAGGTATGCTAATAGGCACTCGGCAGTTAAACTTCTTTTCAAATAACCCTTCAGTTTACAATCGCTAAAAATGCTGTAATTCATTTGAAGTAACACAAAAAGGCCTAGGATTTTTATGCACTTAAAACGGAAAATATGCGCTTGAAATACTGTCGTAAAACTGGTAATATGCATTAAAATATGCATTAAAAACCATAAAAATCATTAAAAAATAACAGTTATACCTACAATTAAGTATTATACCTTTTTTATGTTTGAAACTCGTTTTTTCAAAAACTATGCATAGATTTCACTTTATTTAAAAACTGGATAATACATAGAACAGAGTATTTAAAAAAGTTATAATACTTAATTGCAGGTGTTACCGCTATTTTTTAATGATTTTTTTCCATTTTTTGTATTTTTTTTATGAAATTGAAACGGGGGGAGAAAGACCCCCCTCCCATAGTAAAAAATGCTTGTTGCTTGCTTGGCGCCACAGTTATCATACTCTTGCCAAAGCTAACTGTTTTCTTGAAATGTCAGTTTGGATTATCAATAAACAGTTCATTGTGAAAATATATAGTTTACTGCGTCAATAAACTCTTTATTAAAAGCTAAAGTCGTTTAAATTGGTAGTTTGGATTATTAATAAACAGTTTTTTAGCACAATAAACGGTTAATGGTGGCAATAAATGATTTATTAAAAGTTTTCTGTTTTTGGAATGGCAGTTGGGATTATTAATAAACTGTTAATTGCCGCAATAAACTTGTTTACCAATTCACAACTTTTGGGCATTTATAAACTCGTTTATTGTGGCAATAAACTTTTTATTAAAAATCACAACTGTGATTTAAATAAAAAACAATAAAATTTAATAAACTAGTTATTGCCGCAATAAACGATTTTATTAATCTCTAAAATAGATAATTGATAAACAAGTTTATTGTGGCAAGAAACTATTTATTAATAATCTCAGTTGTCGTTCCAAAAAACACAGTTAATTTTAATAAAACATTTATTGCCGCAATAAACTTGTTTATCAATTCATAACTTTTGGGCATTTATAAACTCGTTTATTGTGGCAATAAACTTTTTATTAAAAATCACAACTGTGATTTAAATAAAAAACAATAAAATTTAATAAACTAGTTATTGCCGCAATAAACGATTTTATTAATCTCTAAAATAGTGAATTGATAAACAAGTTTATTGTGGCAAGAAACTATTTATTAATAATCTCAGTTGTCGTTCCAAAAAACACAGTTAATTTTAATAAAACATTTATTGCCGCAATAAACTTGTTTATCAATTCACAACTTTTGGGCATTTATAAACTCGTTTATTGTGGCAATAAACTTTTTATTAAAAATCACAACTGTGATTTAAATAAAAAACAATAAAATTTAATAAACTAGTTATTGCCGCAATAAACGATTTTATTAATCTCTAAAATAGATAATTGATAAACAAGTTTATTGTGGCAAGAAACTATTTATTAATAATCTCAGTTGTCGTTCCAAAAAACACAGTTAATTTTAATAAAACATTTATTGCCGCAATAAACTTGTTTATCAATTCACAACTTTTGGGCATTTATAAACTGGTTTATTGTGGCAATAAACTTTTTATTAAAAATCACAACTGTGATTTAAATAAAAAACAATAAAATTTAATAAACTAGTTATTGCCGCAATAAACGATTTTATTAATCTCTAAAATAGTGAATTGATAAACAAGTTTATTGTGGCAAGAAACTATTTATTAATAATCTCAGTTGTCGTTCCAAAAAACACAGTTAATTTTAATAAAACATTTATTGCCGCAATAAACTTGTTTATCAATTCACAACTTTTGGGCATTTATAAACTCGTTTATTGTGGCAATAAACTTTTTATTAAAAATCACAACTGTGATTTAAATAAAAACAATAAAATTTAATAAACTAGTTATTGCCGCAATAAACGATTTTATTAATCTCTAAAATAGTGAATTGATAAACAAGTTTATTGTGGCAAGAAACTATTTATTAATAATCTCAGTTGTCGTTCCAAAAAACACAGTTAATTTTAATAAAACATTTATTGCCGCAATAAACTAGTTTATCAATTCACAACTTTTGGGCATTTATAAACTCGTTTATTGTGGCAATAAACTTTTTATTAAAACTCACAACTGTGATTTAAATAAAAACAATAAAATTTAATAAACTAGTTATTGCCGCAATAAACGATTTTATTAATCTCTAAAATAGTGAATTGATAAACAAGTTTATTGTGGCAAGAAACTATTTATTAATAATCTCAGTTGTCGTTCCAAAAAACACAGTTAATTTTAATAAAACATTTATTGCCGCAATAAACTTGTTTATCAATTCACAACTTTTGGGCATTTATAAACTCGTTTATTGTGGCAATAAACTTTTTATTAAAAATCGTAACCGTGATTTAGATAAAAAACACTAAATTTTAATAAACTAGTTATTGCCACAATAAACTTGTTTATCAATACACAATTTTTGAACATTTATAAAGTCATTTATTGTGGCAATAAATGGTTTATTAAAATTTACTATTTTTTTTTTTTATTGCAGTTGCAATTTTTGATAAAAAGTTTATTGCCACAATAAACGAGTTTATAAATGCCCAAAAGTTGTGAATTGATAAACAAGTTTATTGCGGCAATGTATAGGTTTATTGTAACAATTAATGAGTTTATTGCGGCAATAATTAGTTTATTAATTTTCGGATTTCGATTTCAATAAACTCAAAATTATTGTCGCAATAAATAGTTTATTGATTACGATAGTCTCCAATCAATAAAAGTTTATTGTGGCAATAAAAAGTTTATTGTGACAATGAAAAATAGATCAATAAACGGTTTTTATAATTTTTACGAACAGTATTATTTTCAGTGTACGCATTCATTAAAATATAAAAAAAAGAATAGAAAAAAAAGAAGCTCTATGTCATTATCTGAAAATTCGTCAAACTTTTCATAACTATCATTCTGTGGGACCATCATGAGGTAGGGTTGGGTTGGAAGCTTCAAACTCAGCTCTGCTCTGTTGCGATTAACATAAATCTGATTTCAAAATAGGATAACATAAAAGCGGTTATACCCTTTAAATCCCCATAACTATACATATACACCACCCAACAAGATCCGATACCCTGGTTTCGAATTTCTTTAACACACATGGAACACGTCTCTAAATTTCAGAAATCATAAAATCGAAAGAAGAAAAAAAACTAAAAAAAAAACATCTCCTGAAGAACTGAAGTGGAAATTCGAGAAAAAAACATAGCACATCCACGACAAGGGTATGAACAAATTTTCCAAAACAGCTATACGCTGCGCAATGCTGCAGCAGAGTAAAGAGGCTGAGGCAGAAGTACAGAGGCTGTCAAGAAGCAGTTCGGGATTCAGCAGAAACAGAAACAGGAGCAGAGGGTGCCGAAAACAGTGAAAACACTGAACAACGTTCAATTTCCGATATCGCTGCTGTCGGAAGTTAGCAAATATGAGAAACGAGTTCGTCGATACCGACGCCAATGTTCCCTTTCATCTTTCCGTTCATCCCAGATCCCAACAACATTCTCTAAGATATAAAATCAAAAAAAAAAAAAAAATAGAACACAGAATATCCGTGACAGATAGATGGGCGACTTAGCATGTGAAGTGATGATGATAATGATTTTATAGAATATTTGATGGAGCTAACCAACCAAACCAACCTACTTTTATGTAATGTAATGGCGTCACTTCTTTTCGGTTCGAAGCCAAAACGATACTCGTGGAGAAGGAACATATAGCTTGTGTTCGATAGTAAAGTAACACATGTTCATATTATGTATATATAAGTTTCAAAAATGTAGGCCATTTTAAATGCATTGTGTTTGACGGTATCGAATTTAATACTTTTGGCTTTTGTTACTGGGTTGTTCGTTAACTTTTAATATATTATCTGGCATGAATTTGAATCGATGGAATATGGACCATGGGAAATACTCGAACTCAGAGCAATCATCTCTCTGTCTATCGTTTTGTTTCTCATTGGGGATTTATATAGTTTTGAAAACTTTAAAAGCATATTTGATATAAAATTTACATTATGGACTTATTTAATATTTTCAGACTAATTTTTAGAGTAAACTTATACATACTCGTATATTACACACATTATGGAGATTTTAATAATTTATTTTGAATGGAAAATTGGCTTAAATGAAGGTATACCTATGGGTTGTATGATATTTGAATTTTGTTCCAAACAAACTCAATTTTATAAATTTTTTGTTATAAATTAGTTTGCACATGCAAAATTTCGTTATTGTATTCAGTTTTTTTTTCTGTAGTTCCTCATTTGGTTGGAACAAAAGTCATTTAAAGGCTTATGTATCAATTCGGTGGTATTGTCATCCAGCGCATGTATTTACAAAATATTTGTTTTTTTTTTTTTTAATTAACGTCGATGTAAGTACCTGCTACTTACTGAAATTCATGGTAACCTTGTTTTTTGTTGGTCAAATTAGTTGAATCAAATTTGAGTTATTACTCATTTCTTCATGTAACTCTAACTTGTTAGAATTCGAATTGGGAAAGCTGTTTGAAATTTATCGTTTGTTAAACGACTTGAATTTATTTAAAAATAAGCAAAAATTTAACCTTGAAACAATGGCGAAAATAAAAATGCAGACCACTTTGTTTGAATATGAAAATTGTAATAATTTATTGCTTTGTCACTGTAGACTCGAATTGTATAGTTGAACATTAATTTTTGTGACATTCATTTGACCTTAATTTGACTTTTTATTTTGACAGGACAGTTGACATCATTATTGTGGAACGTATTTGGTAGTAAGGACACGTCTTCATCAAGTAGACATTAGTTATGTTCGTGTACTTTCGTACATCGTTAATCTGTATATTGACAGCTATAACTTTGAGGTAGTGAAGGAGTTTGTCTATCTTGGAGTAAACATCAATTCCACGAACGACATCTTAGTGGAAATACGGCGAAGAATATAACCCTAGCAAACCACTGCTACTTCGGTTTGGCAAAACAGCTGGGATCAAAACTCCTAACTCGAAGATCAAATGTGATGCTCTATAAAACGATTATCTTACCAGTTCTATTGAATGGTTCCGAGTGCTTGACAATGACTAAGAGAACGGAGCAGAGCTTGGAAACTTTCGAATGAATGATCCTTCGTCGGATATTCGGTACTGTATGTGAGGAGGGCGAATGGAGGAGAAGACGCAACCGCGAACTCTATGAGCTGTACCAAGACGTGGATGTAGTCAGAAAGTAAAAAAAGTGAAGCAACTCGCCCGGGATTGATAGGGGTGGAAGAGGGTCGTGTCTCAGGCCGAGATTCAACGTGGGTTGCAGCGTCCCTAAAGCAAGCAAATCTGGATATACATATAGGCGATTTTTTTCCATAAAATTTAAATATTTAATAGTGTATCAAATTTTTTAAAAATATTTATTTTTGAATTTTTAATGTGAACTTAATATTTCCAAAATTCAAATAAAATAAAATGTTTACTGTGTAACTATTAATACGCAAAATTTTGCGAAAAAAAATCACAACAGAAATAGGGTTTTGGCATTTTATGAGAAATTTGCCTCATCTTTGAGTTATTCCCTCATATCTCTTAATGGCTAAACCGATTTTATTTTAATTTTGCTATCCGGTGCTTTTGAATATATGTAGTTGAAAAAATATTGCATTTAAAAATTTTACAAATAATATTTTTTAAACAATACAAAATCCAAGAAAAAAATCCTTTTATTTAGTACTTTTGACTTCTTGTACCTACACTTACAAATCACTGTAGTACTGGACTCTGAACTTTTCAAATGACCTTTAATATTTCCAATTTTTTGTTAAAAAAAATTTTTGAGTGTCTTAACGATTTTTATCTTTTAACTCTGTATCAATACCAATATCAAGTCGAAAAAAAAAATTTCAGTTCTTTTTCAGGATATACCTAAATTTTGTAGTAATTCAAATTGTGTAGATTTCACCGAGATATTAACAAATCAACACATTTGTCTAATTTTTAAATTTTTAAAACCGTTTTCAGTTTTATTTTTTAATCATTCGTACTTTTTTTTTGAAAAGTATCTACTAAATGAGTGCGCTTAGTAAACTAAAAACTGATTTTTCATAATAAATAAGACATTTATAATTGAGGGTGATATATTAGACCAGACTTCTATTGACTTCTATGAGCTGGTAAATACACAATGGTGGTCGTTAAAAAATAGTTCAGTCTATGGATGGGTCTAAATCAGCCCCAAATGAAGAAAATTCCCTGATTTTTACAAAAACTATTCATCAAACTAACTTAATTTAAAAAACAAATATTAGAATGAATTTTTGGCTCCTAAAAAAGCTTCAATTTAATGTTGTAAGCTTTTTATTGATTTTTAATCAATTTATCCATTTTAAGTAATTAGTTTAGAAATCTGCCCCTACATCAAATCGGGGGGGGGGGGGGGATATATACTAACCCCGAAAAATTGTTTTCTTGTCTGCTTTACTGGAGCAACCCAATATTCAATTTAATATAGCTTAACCCTTTATCGCATGCGAAGCCAAATATGGCTTTCTTCAGTTATGTCCTCTTTTCACTTGACTTCAATAAAAAATGATCAAAATGCAACAAGATCCTCTTCTGTGCATTTCTGAGAACAAATAGCTGTGCTTTTGCACACGTTCACCAAACAAGAAGGAAGATATTCATTCATGTTTATAGGTCAGTGTGTTACTTGTTGTCAATGAAAACGGAAGTGTGAAAAATTAGGTAATTTAGAACGAATGGACAAAAATATTCCGTGCCATTTTCGTGCCAAAATAAAAAAAAAACAAAAAATTTTTCTATTTTGTTAAAAAAATATAATTCAAAATTATTATTATAATTATTCAACAAAAAATAAAAAAAAAAACAATTGGTGTACGGTGTACCTATTGTCAAAAAAATAAGAGTTTCTTCCAATTTTTGCGCCATACACCGAAAAAAATAATTGGTTTATATAACTAAAAATTTCGTCTATTGTTCGAAAATTTCGTGGTGCAAAAGAACAAATGTTTTTCGTAAATAGCACTAATAGACTTTTGTAGAATGTACAAATACTATTTAACGACAATAAAGAAATAAAAATACATTAGTAAATATTACGAAACATTTGTATATTTGCGAAATATTCCAAAAAATCTTAGTAGGCTAACGAATTATTTTTTTTAATGTTTTGTGAAATGCATTCGTAAATAAACGAAAATTTAGTTCTTTTGTAAAATTCGGGAACAAAATTTAGTAGAAAGTACGAAACGATGTTGAATATTTTGTGCATTCTACGAAATTTTTGAAATTGAAATCTTTTGATGGCACGAATGCATTCGTAAATATAACGAAAATTTAGTTTTTTTACAAAATTCGGAAAAAATTTAGTAGAATGCACGAAATGATTTTGAATATTTTGTGCATTCTAAGAAATTTTGGAATAGAAATCTTTTGATAGGACGAATGCATTCGTAAATACAACGAAAATTTTGTATTTTTGCAAAATTCGAGAAAAAATTTAGTTAAATACACGAAATATTTTGAATATTTTGTGCATTCTACGAAATTTTTTCCCGAATTTTGCAAAAATACAAAAATTTCGTAAATACAACTATTTTTTTTTACAAAACAGCTTTTAGCTTCCTTTAGAGATTCGTGCCAGCGATATCACTTGAACTCATCAGCTGACTATATGTTAGGGCCTAAATAGGCAATTTTTATTAAGTTCAGTTCATTTTACATAGATCTCATGACGAATATCAAGTGTGAACTTTATCCAACAAAATTATAATTCTTAATCATTAAAGCGCGAAGTTTTTGTTTTTGCCCGTGGCCTGGCTTTGTTTATATACATACAAAGGTTTGGGTTTTTTGTATTTTTAAAAAAATTTTGAGAAAAAATTTAGTGGAATACACGAAATGTTTTTGAATATATTGTACATTCTACAAAATCCCTTTTGATATTGTACAGATTTATTTTTTAAATTTACAAATTCTTTGTAGTTTTACGAAATTATTTGTAAAGATCGTAAAGGCATAGATACACGCAAAAACATTCGCCTATTAACATATACATATGTATATCGGCTAATATAACTATAACGATTGGTTCAATAATTTCACAAAAAAATTTTAGTTTCACGAAATATTTTGTAAGGACGATACCTAGTTCATATCCAAAGTATTTGCCTTATAATATGCAGATTGGGTAAAGCACACAACGATTGCTTCGATAATTATACAAAATTTTGTAATTTTACAAAATAATTTGTTAAGACTACACTGTCTTTGATGTAATAAAAATCATCCGCCTACCTAGATGTGATAGAATGGAAGTAACTATAGTTTCGATAAATTCACAAAATTTTTGTAATTTTATGAAACCATTAGTAAAGCAAATAGATATAGCAAATAATTTATTTAGCATCGTATAGATTTAGTAGATTGAACGAATTTGTTTGCACATTTAACTAAAAATTCTCAAAAAAGAGTTTACGAAAGTGCTTTCGTGGATTTTAGAAAATGATTGTAACACAGAATTTTTCGTATCTTATTTTTCCTACGAAAGATTTGTTCTATTCACAAAATTTCGTGCATTGAACGAAAATAAGATTTACGAAAGTATTTCGTAGTGATTTTACGAAATATTTTTGTCGGTGTATAAGAAGGAAACGTTAAAATTCGCTTTATTTTAAGTGTTGTGACAGTATTCCGCTTCTATCGAATGTGGAAAATGTTTGGACATCTTCTAATCCAAATCTTTCATATATTCCATACAAATGGAACACTTCCCAAAATCCAACCAAAAACGACATAAAATCCCATGGAAGATGTTTTTCATTAGTTTATAGAAAACTACGTTACAGTTCCAACTTATCTAATATTCTTGTACTTCATTATAATAATCTCGTTTTGCATTTAAAATTGTATAAAATCTTCATGTTTCATTTTTTGTTATTTTTTTTTGTTGTTTAAATTAAGATGGGGGTATTTTACTGTACCACAATTACTATAATTCTATTTCAAAAATTTAAGCCATAAATGTTTGATGATAAATTTTCTAAGAATTTCTTCTTATTGCCCTAACAAGCTTTGGTTTTGGTTTAAAGCAAAGATCCTTAAAAAGGTTTTATTTTTTCTGGTCGAAATATATATAACGAAGGGTATTTATAGGAAGTCAAAAGTACCTCTTTTGTCGTGGGTAGTTTCTATTAGAATATATGTATGTATTATGTTTTATTAGGTTAGGATTTATGTCTTCCATAAAATTATCATCAACAAAACGACCAAAATAATTCAAATATTTTTTTGACTTATAGAAATTTAAGACAGTTTTTCATTAAATATTTTGATGAAAAGGGTTTTTAACTTAATTTTCCTACTTTGCCATTTCTTATTTTATTTTTTGATGAAATTGATATACCTTCTGAAGTTGAACTAAATATATATGTAGATATTGTATGTATAGAGGTATTTTGATGATAAATTAAAAATCTTTGACTATAATTATGCCTCTGTGAAAAGTTCTGAAATGGTCAAACTAAAATTTTCCTGACAAGGTTAATTCGATGGAATTTGTCCGACAAAAGGATTCTCCTTCTCCGTATGAATAGGGAGTTCTTATTGTGAGTGGATTTGCATTAAATAGCAGACAGTTTGGTATAAAACGAGTAAGTACTTCTTACTTCTATGACTATATACATTTACTCATATAATAATATATCGCACAATCCTTCATACACACTCTAATATAGCTATATATACATTTATAATATCTTTACTTATTAAGATTGTGTCAGTAATTTCAAGTTTTAGGGATTATAATGTGTCACCTGACAGCCAAATGTAAATCATTGGACATTATCGGCTTAGGTATGGCGATTAAGGTGTCAATGTGATAATGTGAGTGGGTGCAAAGGGGATATGCGCTTGGCCATTGGTTATTTGATTTATTTCAAATTTAAGGAGTAAATTTTGTTCTTATGCTTTTATATATGTAAATATGTGTGTGTGTATATATGGCTTTGGGATTAACAGGCCTTTGAAGGGAAATATTATATTTGTGTATATATTTGAAAGGACCTTTGCATAGGTATGTTTGAAATATTGATTTTATTTGAACAGGTGTATTTTGCACAAAAAGAAAAAAATTATAAACTATTTAAAGGTTTCCACAGAAGGCATGAACAAAAATCATTAATTCCCTCCAACTCATTCTTTGAATGTAACTCAATAAAATAAGACTTTAATTTCGGAAGAATTCCGAAAAGCAGAATTTTGGTAGAGATTCTTACATCTAAAGCATTGTCCTTAAAAGTACCCTAACAAATTTTTTTTTTTTGAGAAATACAAAGACAAAATAAATTTCTATTTTCCACCGTTTCTCGACCAATTTTATCGATGCGAAAGTTACAGAAAGTAGGCACTGGTGAGTTTCCCTTTTAAAAGACTTAGGTTCCAGAAACGAAATGGAAACCGAGGTTAAAGTAGTTAGTTAGTGGCGTCTGCTATCTCATACTGTAATTTAGTGGCGTCTGCTATCTAAAACTGTAATTTATAATAGCGTCTTCTATCAGACTGTAATTTAATGGCGTCTGCTGTCTTAGATTGTAATTTAGTAGGGTCAGCTATATCAGACTGTAATTTAGTGGCGTCTGGAATCTCATACTGTAATTTAGAAGCGTCTGCTACCTCAGACTGTAATTTAGTAGCGTCAGCTATCTCAGACTGTAATTTAGTAGGGTCAGCTATCTCAGACTGTAATTTAGTAGCGTCAGCTATCTCGGACTACAATTTAGTAGCGTAAGCTATCTCAGGCTGTAATTTAGTAGGGTCAGCTATCTCAGACTGTAATTTAGTAGTGTCCGCCATCTCAGACTGTAATTTAGTGGTGTCTGCTATTTCAAACTGCCCTTTCAATTTATAAAATCAAAAGCTATATGGTTCAAGTTATGGGCACTTTTTTATAAAATGCTTATTGTTTTAATCATAAAAATAAAATAAATTTTCCGTCAAAATTCATCTAGGTAAATAGGAATTTTTCCGAAATCTAAATTTTCTGGACAAATAAAGACTGGACCAATCTCGATGAAAATTTATAAAAAATTACTCTATAAAAGTTTGAATTATATTGCATATAAAAGTGCCTAAATGACTTTACCATAGGTAGGATACGTCATATAATCTGTCAAAAATGACAATTTTCTGACTTTTGCAACATGGAAAAAGCTTGCCTGATCACTGATATTTTTGATATGTGACTTTAAGCTATCGGTTGATTTTTATCAAAAATCACGATGAGATAATATACATATAGATTATAGATAGGTAGCCTTATAAGTTGAACCGGTGATTGTTAAAACAACATAATTGACATTTTTGTTTTTTTACAGGAGAGACAAAAAACCTTATATTTTTACCACGCGGCCGCATTGACAATGCCGATTTCGCGCTCGAATTTCTGTGTGTTTCAGGTATAAATTTATATTAGTTTTGCTCTCAACCTATAGCTCTACCCCTAAGCAGTGCAAATAATGAAAGTGATTTCGAAAAATGTGCTACTTATGTTGTTTTAACAATCACCGATTCAGTTGCACCCTGAGCTTGAATTCTCAATTAATTGAATTTTAAAAGTCAAAATGTTACATGCATCTTATTCTTTTTCAATTCAAATTGTATTTTTATAAAAAAAAAAAATATAAACTAATATAAAGTTTACTTTCTACTAGGAATATAGAGCCAATCAATGACCTTCAATCTTAAAAAAAAAAGAAAATTGTTTTTCTTTGTCAAGTCGCAACTCAATTTAAATGTAATTGATTTTGTTTTCTTTTTTTAATTGTTGACATCAAAAAGAACAGTGGAAGCTGACGCTGGTTAATTGCTTGCGAGAAATGTCCCAAGTGTACATACAATACCAAGCTATCAGAGACCAGAGTGGTCCTTGTTTAATCGAAGCCAATGGCAATGGTGACCCCTTTATCATTTTTATCCCAGAGAAAGAAAAAAAAAAAGAGCTCCAAAAGTACAGTGTTTGCGTCTGAAGAGCGCACACGGGCCATGATAGCTAGCACTCAGCCACACAGAAAACAAAACACCCCAGTCCCCCACCTATACCGTTATATTGCCAAGTAACCGAACAACATACACACACATAGCTATACCTATAGCACACCCGGACCCTATACCTAACCAAGGCAAGGTTTTGAGCTGGGAATTCTTTAATTTTTGTCGGAATCGGACGGAAGTAAATTGTATTCGTTTCTGCATTTGCACCCATAACAACGTTTAATGAGTTCTATTATGTGTACATTACTAGCGTAATACTAGACATGCCACGTGAGTTACGGGCAAGGGTATTCAAGCGTTCATTCATATCTCGCTCGATTGTGTTGGTGTGGTCATGGTGGCAAATGGCAATATGGAGAAGTGGCATGGCGTAGCGCGTCGTGATGTTCGGTGCGGGGCATATGGTTTGGGTTATCACAATATCGGTTGGCTTCTTATTTTCGATGTTGCCTCCACAGAAGAGGAATGAATGGCTTTAGCATTGAAAGTGGCCAAAGGGAAGTGAAGTTGGGTTTGGGAGTTCCTATAAATACACATACAACGTATGTTATACGTACCAAGAGCAGCGGCTTCAGGACAAGTATCACGTGCTTCGTGACCTATTCAATAAAAGTCCACATCATGAGTAGGTTATACATCTACATAGATAGGTATACATATATTGCTACTGCAGTTCGCAAACGATGACCGAAGTTTTTGGTTTGAAATGTAAACAGGCTGGCTGAATGAAGCTGCTGGAGTGCAATGGCGATGTCTGTTTGCCCGCATTGTGGATATATTTCGGGGCTTTTGCGTGCGGTAGGTCTCCTGTGATGTTATATTAAAACGCTTGGCTTAAAGTAAAGTAGATATCCCAGAGGGTTTCGTTTCATATATGTTTGTGTGACTGGTGTGACTGATACATAATATTATCTATCTGAGAGCGTCAGCTTGCCGAATCGGGAATTTCCCGTTGGATATAGTAGAATAAGAAGATTCGTAACAAAATTTACAAAACTATGTACGTTATTAAGGGTAGATAGAGAATAGGGAAAATGAGAAGGGTAATAATTGTCCTTTCAATTTTAAGCTTAGGTACTTCTATTATTGCTCAATTATAGATAGTCCTCTGGGTGGATTTTCTCTATCCAAAAGTGCCTATAGATACATATTTTAAAGCTTAAAAAAGCTAAAAGTTTAAGAGATCTATAAGCAATCGGTTGAAATGTTCGAAAAGGCTTAAAAACTAAATTTCAAGTTTCAAAGGGCATTTCATAAGGAAAAAATTCAAATATGTATAAGAGGGCTTTGAAACACATGTCATGTAGAAGATTATAAAATTTTAACTTTAAGGAATGTTGAATAATTCAAATAAAAGAAAAGTGGGCGTGGTAAGTAGGTGGGTTTCCAAAAAAATTACATATACATATTTGTCATGAATTAATTTCAGGAGGGTTAAATAACAAAATTTCAGCTTTCTAGACGTTAAATAGGGAGACATTCAAATGTACAAAAATTAGGCGTGACAGTAGGCGGATTTTCAAAAAAGTTTATGCAAAGGTTTATAAAATGTCAACTTTTAGAAATGTTAATAATAAGGATACAATTCAGATGAAAGAAAAGTGGGCGTGGTAAGTAGGTAGATTTCCAAAAAATTACATACATACATATTGTCGGTTAAATACGTAAAGCTGCTTAGTCCACTTTTGGCCAAAATTGAGATTTTGATGCCATTTTCTTAAAAAAAAAACATTCACTTCTGTCCAATGTATCTAAGTTTTTGCAGAATCCTAAAGAGAAAATCAGTTTTTAAATGGAGCCTTATGTAATTTTTGTTTGTTTTTTCACTTTCCTGTAAAATTTGCAAAAGTGGACCTAGCAGTTTTACGTATTTAGCCGACGATATGTTAGTCATAACTTAAGTTCAGGAGAGTTAAAAAAACAAATGTGTCAGCTTTCTAGATAAGAAAAAAATTGAAATGTGTAAAAAGTGGGCGTGGCACTCGGCGACACTAATTATTCATTTCAAAAATTTTAAGAAAGCTGAATTACAAAATATGACATGACTTTAAAGAAGGAAGCAACTTAAATATAATGAAAGAAGGCGTGGCAGTGGGTGGATTTTAACACAAACACTTTATAAACATTCTCTTTGACAATAAAAATAAACTGTGCAAATTTCAGTGAAATCGGTTTACTGCTTTTCGAGATTATAAGTGACATTAGTATAATAAGCGCAATATATTGGAAAGCTTACAAACTTAGATTTATGTGCATTTCCATGCAAAAAATAATCTGATGGTAAATTTTTGTTTTTTTAGCGCCCAACAGATTTTTGTATGGGTAAATTTGTTAAATGTTGGGTGCGTCAGCTAGTGGCCACTCGACGTGATTGAAGCTTTTTAAACTGTAATGGACTCCTATCACTGAAGTTCGTTGACAAACGACCAAGCGCATATTTTTGTTTTCGTTTTGGATTGTTTTTTTTTTTTGTAATTGATTTAAACTAATTTTAACTTCCATAGAGGTAAGTTCCGTGACGTAAGCAACACCACAAAATGCAGCATAGAAATTCCCACTTTGCCGATTTATAGAACTCACTTCATTTTTTGTTTTTAAATAACTCACATACTAATACAAATGTAGCAAGTCAGTAAAATTTTCAAAAAAATTTAAATCCAAAAAAAGAGGAACTAAATTTGCACACTTTTATTCCAAAATTTTAAGCTCTTTAATATTAAATAACTTCTACTAGGTATATGTATATTTATGAAACTAAAAAAAAATTAAATTAAATCAGTGTTGAAGTTAAAATCAACCATTAAGCCTTTAATCAAATTGTTCTGCCAATAAAAAAAAAAAACCCCACATCCCGGATCTTGGCTTTATTTTGTGTTTTTTTTTGTTTTATCAATTTGTACATTTTTTTTCTAACATCCAATTCAACGAGTAGATGAATTTTTGCACGTTTCTCTCTTTAATTATACACAATGCATTGTTAATTAACAAATGAAATAAGCCACACAACCCGGCTATAAATAGAGAGAAGAACTCATCACAGCATTGACACATGTAGTCAGACACTGGCCACTGGGTACCTCATTTCGTTCTTGTGTGTCTGTCCTGTCCTGTCCTATACAGATGGATGCACAAGTGCACATCATCATCATCATCATGTACAACAATTGGTCCAATTGAAAAGCACAATTTAAATGAATGATGCACAGGCACACTGAACTGAACCGCTGAATTGTTAAAGAGAATAAAATAAAAATAATAAAATATACAAAAATAAAAAAAAAAAAAAAAAATTATCAAACCACCGAAGGGGATAAAACCGAAATAAATAAAGAAAGCAAAAAATCATCATGGTGGCCAATTATTTCCTTCCACAATGTTATCAGTGTGGTGAGCAATTAAATTGCAGCACCATAAGTCAGTATAGACTATAGACCGAGAGAGAGTCAGTGTAGCATTGTGCTTGTGCATTCAAAACAATCAGGCACTATAATATGTATAGGGTGGTCGAGCTATGGTGATGATGAGGGCGTTGGGGTGGTGACGACGGTGGCCGACGGGCGTTGCGCACTCAAATAAATAAGGGTCAAAAAAAAAAAAAAAAACATTACGATAAAGAACGCTATGACAACCTAAGCCACACTGAATCGATTTTCCACAAACTTGAAACATAAGGTTTAAATGGGAAAATTTATTTTTGCTCCAAAAATTCTCTAAAACGACTCTAACGATTTTTATAAAATCCTACTTTTGTATGAAGCTGCAGAAGATCGCTCCATCCGAATTTTTCTTTTATAGCGGATCTCGATAATTTATCAGTGATAATGGAAAATTTTAAACATCAAAATGTTGAGTGAAAATTTTTCTAGAGGCGATAAATTATTTTTTATTTTTTAAAGTTATATTTTTTTTTTTGAAGAGCACATAGACATCAATAGATGTTTTATAAACAAAATGAAAATAGCCTTATGTAGAGCATACGTAACTGTAGAGGCGTTTTTCTATATACTTATTTTTTTAAGCTTTTTTAACCATGAAACTTAAAATGAAATACAAAAAAGGTTAGACCCTTATAAGTTAGGATAAACAAAATGGTAGATCAAAAAAAGTGCAAGCACAAATTAAATTTTTCAAACCTTTAAGGCGATGTTTTTATATTTTTTTTTTATTTCATATTCTTAAATCCTTTATTCTTGCCTATAACAACAAATTATAGCAAATGGAAATATTTAACACAGTAACTATACAAAAATATATTTAGATGCTGTTCATTTATTACATTTTTGTATTCATTTACCTATTTTCATTTCATTTATTTTATTTTCGGATTTCTTGTTTAAAGCTTCACCAATTTCCATATAAAAATGTATATACACTACACGTATACATGTACAATTTAAATAATATTGCATGTTGAAAGTTTTTTAAACATTTTTTTTTTGGATTAAAAACAAACTTGGAAAAAATGTTTTTTTTCAAAATTCAATGTCTCGAAAACTGGTAATATATTTTTTTTTTGTTTATGTTATATTATGTTGTATGTGGGTTGGGGTCATTATTCTGTAAGTGCCAAAATTCAGTTTCCAAAATTCTGTATTTCAAAATTCTGTAATTTAAAATTCTGTAAAACTAAAATTCTGTATTTCAAAATTCTAAAATTCTAAAAATCTAAAATTTTATTTTTCAAAATTCTGTAAAAGCATTATTCTGTATTTCAAAATTCTGTATTCCAAAATTCTGTATTTCAAAAATTCTGTAAATTAAAAAGAAAAATTGTTTTTAAAATGAAAAAAAGTGTGCACTTTTTGTCATTATCAAAACAATTTTTTCTTTTATAATTTACAGAATTTTTAAAATTCAGCATTTTGGAGTTCAGAATATACACTATTTATATTTTTCCAGAATTTTGTATATACAGAATTTTGATATAGGTACAGAATTCTAGATTTACAGAATTTTGATATACAGAATTCTGGATTTACAGAATTTTGAAATACAGAATAAAAGATTTACAGAATAATGAAATACGGAATTTTCAATCCATTTACAGAATTTTGGTCATACAGAATAACGACCCGTTCCCACCTAATTTTTATGTTCGCACATTATTTTTAATAAAACTGCGATTTTTGGAATCTTCTTTTTATAACTTTATTTATATTTATTCCAGAAATCAGATGCATTTTTGTTTCTTGCGAGCTCAATTTTTTGAGTCATTTTACAATACATAAATTCAAAGAACGAATTTTATCATTTTTAACATTTTTTTCTCTAATTTAAAGTAGGTATGTATACCAAAGTCTTTAAAAATCAAATCCGCTTGAAATTTAAGCCATCGAGTCCATTTGTTTTAGAAAAATAATGTTATTGCAAACATTTATGTACAAAAAACTACATAATATCAAACTTTTTGTGTAAAGTGGGTAATGTTACCAGAAATTTGTATAATTAAGCTTTCAATAGAATTACTAAAAAGTTCAGGCAAGTTCAAAGTGCCAGTGAGACTTAGGGTTGCCTATATATGTTTGTGTTGTTTTTTTTTTAAATGTATATGAAATAATATTAAAGTGTTGAAAATAGATAATTTTTAAGTTTTTAATGACTAATTAATTTGCTAATATTTTCCCATTATTTATTTGTTTTCAGAAATTAAAAAGATACTTTTGTATAAATTATTTTAATTATAATATGTCTAGTCAAGCGGTGGAGGGAATTTGATGATTTGTTTTAACATTTTGTTTATTAAATATTCCAGATTAAAAAAAATAATATAAATATGTACATTGTACAAAGTACATTTATAGAATGAATATATGTAATATTATAGGTAATATATATCTTTATTCAATTTATAATATTCATTACGATGTTCCAGAAATTCAAATTAGGTTTTAATAAATGTATTTACATAATGATAATTATAAAACGAACGATAAGGTTGCAATTCAATGCTCCTATATAGATTGAGCGAAGCTCAATATGGCAAAAAGTGGTGTGGAAAAAAGTGGGAACGGGTCGTTATTCTGTAAATCTATTATTTTGTATTCTAAATTTCTATTAATCCAGAATTCTGTATATCAAAATTCAAAATTTTTCAACTTTCTCCTCGTTGTTTTGATATCAACACATTATTACTATAAGTACCGATATGTATAATAGGATACCCTGAAAATATATTTTATGAACCACATCTACAAAAATAACTTGAAAATTACTTTTGGTTTTCAATAAGATAATCAATAAAAGTCTCTACAGGGTAAGTTTAAACTGTGTTGTAATTTAACTGTAAATCCAGAAGATAAATAAGAAGAAATCGACTTAAAAATTGTAATTTCGTTTAAAACCTCCAAATGCGACTCTAAAGTATTTAATTTACAAAATATACATTTTCAAAAAATTAGTTTTAAAATTATTAAATTGAACACACCTAGGTACATTGAGTTATGGAACGGAAATTGGAAAAACAACAAATCCGTATTTGCAAACAATTTCAAAGTGAATTATGAAAGAATTGCAAACTTGAGATGAACACACTTTTTCTGAAAATAATGAAATAAATTTATTTGGAATCAAATGAAAGCTTATAGTAGGTTTAAACAATTTTTTGTATTCTGAACTCCAAAATGCTAAATTTCAAATTAAATTTTTCATTATCAAAATAATAATAATTTACAGAATTGTGAAACACAGAATTTTGGAGTGCAGAATTTTACATAATTATGGTTTTACAGAATTTTGAAAAACAGAATTTTGTATTTTCAGAATTTTGGAATACAGAATTTTAGATTTACAGAATTTTAAAATACAGAATTTTGGAAACCGAATGTTGGCACTTAAAGAATAATGACTCCAACCCCAAAGTCCTAGAGTTTGGGTGTTAATTTATTTGTAATAATAATAACTAGTATCGCCCTGTGTCGAAATTCGACATTTTTCTTTTTTTATTTTTTTTTTTTTCAATATGCACAGTGCTCGACAGTGCAAAAACAAAAATGACACACAGTGTGTAAATGCGTGTCCCAAGTATATTCTGCACATCTCCATAATTGTGGCTTTCCAACCATATAAAATTAATCGAAATCGGTCAAATACTTTTTGAGAAAATGGTACCACAAAATTTATTTAAGGCTATTTATATATAGATGATGTGAGCAGAATATGAGGATGGGCATGTCTACCTTGGAGAAATCTAATAGGTTGGTAAGGTATCTATAATTTAAAGTTTAAAAATCTTTCATGAATTTGTTTGACGAATACTATAGAATAAGGCCACAGTGAGGTTTCGTACGTAGTTTACTTAAATTTTTTTGTGTTTATATTTCACTTAGCGATATGATGGAATTTTGAAAGAAAAATTATTAGACTCTGTCTTAAGAGGTAGGTATTATGGGCCTTGAAAAAAATAAATCGTTCTTGATTTTTTTTAACCTATATTTAAGGAATTCAAACTCAAATAAAACTCATTATTATATTCAGTTTATTAAAAAATCTATTTTTCTGGGCCCACTTGTGATTATATAGTTGTGTTACTTGACGGTGACTATAAAACACGGTTATTATATGTTGGCCCGCACCAAATGAAGAAAGGAAATTTTGCATACACCAACCTCGTACCTATCCCAAATCGTATTGTGCCTATGCAAAAGGGTTTCAGATATACCTCACTGGTTTATACGCCGTATTACTGGGTGCAAGCACTGTACTAATTTTCTTTCAAATAAAACATCAAAAAATTATTATTATATTCATTCGAGATTTTTTTTTCTAAATTTTTGTATTTCTAGATTTTGATTTCTAGATATTTTTTTCGAGATTTTTTCAATTCTAGATTTTTGCTTTCGGGAGATTTACTTGCTAGATATCGTGGTAAACCCTAATTTTTTCTTAATTTATACTAAAAAAAAGCGAGACATTTTATTCTTAAAATTTTTTACAAAGTTTTATATGTTTATAAAAAAATAGTTTTGAGAGGAGTTTCTGCCAATTTGTACGCTACTTGGAGAAATGTTCATTAAAAGTCGTAAAAATTCGCTTTATTTTAAGTAAAGTTATGGGAATAAGAAAAGCGTGCCATATTAAATTATTTTCATACCACCATTCTATAAGGAAATTGTCGTGTCAAAAAAGCACGATTGTGCCACATATAGGAAATGCTAATTCAGACTTCAAAACTAAATTGTGATCCTATATGTAGAGCAAGTTCGTCCGGTTCAAACATTTAATTTTTTGTTTAAAAATTCAATAAAAACAGCTTGAATCGAAATGTTTCCTATGTATATTTGACTAGTTTTTATTCTAAAAGGATAAATTTGACATAATATAATCCTTTGAAACTATGCACCAATATTTGTTGGTTTTAGTAGAACAATTTAATATATAAGTGTATAAGTGAGGTTTAAATTCAACAATATACCTACTATGCTTTCGACCAGGGTCGAGCCTTAAGCGTTCGCATTCAGAGACAGGGTGACATAATCGATATAAAAAAAGCCAGTCCACTTCTGAGGCATGAAATGGCAAGAGTATCGTTGTTCAAATTGTATGATGAATTCGTTATAATATAGTATATGCAAGTACTTGATCAAGAAACGACGCGGAATTTCAGCCAGTGGCATTTATTCTAAAATTAAAAACTTTTTATTCAGAATTTTAGAAGTTTTTCCAACTTTTCGAAATAATCATAAAGTAGCTACTTAATAGAATTAAAAGTCAGAATTTGTCACACCAGCAAATCTGACTATCCAGGCTATTGTTACAGCAGGGCGTTGTATCTATTTCAAACAAAAATTAAAATAAGGCCTCGAACAATTTCCAAAGGGGAAGGAATTACAAACGCATCATGATTACATTATATGTGTCCAACAGCGAAAGGAATGAGTTAGCATGTATAATGGGTAATACGCTTATATTTATTCATTATTCGTTTGACCAAATGCAATGTAAATAATCATTACTATTATTGACCGCCCGATGAGTGCAATCGGTTGCTGGTGGTAATGAAATGCTACTTTTAGCTGACCGCATCGCATATTACAATCAATGCACAATGCCTACTGTGTGTGGATATGACATACATATATGTATATTAATATAATTCAAAATTTGTACATTAACTATGTATGCTTGTATAAATGTGCTAAGCCTATACTGTGTATCCTTGTTTGCCATACTTAATAAAACTTTAATAAACCATATCTCTCACCAGCCACATCCCGCCAGGCCCTTCTCGCAATCATTTGTCCATTAAATATACTAAAAAGGATAAATTTTGTAGATTTTTATGTTTGATTTCATCTCTGACGCTCGATGATCATAAAATTAAATTTTTGTTATTTAATCCGATTTATATTTTTGGATATAATTCAAAACTATGCTATCAAATTTAAGGTATATGTATAAATGTTTGTATATGTACATAGGTGCAACACCAGCAAAAAGGAAATTAATATATAATGTTTGTATTTATTGGTTTCGGGATACCTACCCTACTATAGTGTGATTGTTAGAGATTTTTTTTTTTAAGGCAAACCTAAGCTAACAGGTGTATCTATCCACCTCATCACAGTTTGTCATTATTGTTCAATGAAGCCTATAATATTCATTTATTAATTGGATGCATTCAGGCAGGGGTTTTTGAGTACCTAACCTACCTTCCTATACCTAGCCTATAACATAAATATGTATATACTTTTGAAAAATTTAAATTAATTCGAACAACGTTTAGTCGGTCGGTCGGTCTATACGTCAAGTGAGGGGGCAGGTATTTTGACAAAAAGTTAATTGACAATCGTCAATATATGCGAAATAGCATTAACACCAAACGTGTGTGGCAGGCCAAATACAAATTTTCCATTTAAAAATCAGCGTTTATTAGTTGGTTTTGTATATTTTGTATTTTGTAATATATAATTGTGGGTAGCCATTATTTTTCCACTTTTAAATAAATGAGGAGCATTATTATTGGAAAGTTGGCAGAAAAAAAAAAATTATCGAAATTTGATTTTGAATAATTTAAAGTAAATTAAGATAAATAAATAAAAGGGACGACTGGGTCGTATGAACTTTCTCTTATGTATACGGTAACACTGTGGTTTTAAAGTTTGAATGTTACATTCATCTGATTTTAAAAGAATTTGATAAATTAAGGCAGGTGAGCCTTTAGTTTATGCCACCTGCCGTAGTTTAGTTAATGATATTGTTATTTGAGTTTAAGTACACAAAAATTAACAATATTATAGCAACGTGTTACACAAATGCATGGATCTTACAGATTAGATTGAAAAATTGTTAAAAATATCAATAAATAATAAAAGGGAGCGTATCGGAATCCCGCTTTTTAAAATCCCGTTTTTCGAAAATCCCGAAAAAAAAGTTTTAAAATCTCGTCTACTAAAATACCGTTTTTTTAAAATCCCGTCTTCTAAAATCCCGCTTATTCATAATCCCAAAGTATTAAAATCCCGCCAAATCCCGCCAATCCCGTTTTTCGCAATTAATTTGGGTATTAAACTTGGTTAATTATGAACTAATCCCATCATTTTAGGAACTAACTGCCAACTACCAAAATGATAAAAAGAAATTTTGCATACACCCAACCTCGCACCTACCCCAAATCCTATAGTGTGCCCAAGCAGTTGGGACTTATTTCATTATGAACTAACTCCCAAATTTATGAACTAAGTCCCAACGAAATTTTGGTGGGAGTTAAAACAAGTATAGTTTTAATTGATAAAGCGGGATAATAAGAAACGGGATTATAAAAACGGGATTATAAGAGACGGGATTATAGAAAGCGGGATCTTGAAAAAGCGGGATTTTAAAAAACGGGATTATAAAAATCGGGATATCGAACCCAACCCATAAAAAATATGAATTGTTAAACAACCTCTGAAATTGATTTGAAACTAATGCAATGTAACTACATATCTGATTTCTTAAATAAATCTCAATTTATGAGAACAAAATTTTGAAGCAGTTTTGAGCAGTTTTAAAAAAATAAATAATTTTTTATATATAAAATTTTGTTAACATTTTTAAGAACAAAATTAGAACGCAATTTTTTTGTAGCATTTATTAATACAGAGTTAAAAATAAAATAAAAAAAAAAGAAATCATTTTTCCATTTTCGAAATATTGAATTTTATTAAATAATTTTGAATTTATTTTTAAATCCAAAATTTGATTTTGGAAAATTTTGACATGGAATACTATTTGTACTTATGAGAGGCTCATAATTATAAAAATCGGTTCAACAGATAATAAGATAGTCGATAGTCGAAAAATTTTTTTCTTTAAAATTTGCTTTAGATAATGTAGACAAACTTCTGGGTGCCAAGTTTCATAAAAATGGACGAATGGAGTCGTTTTCGAATTATTAAATTTTCAAAAAAAATTGAAATTTTTTTTTTTAAACAAAAAAAAACTTTTGAAAATTTTAAAACATTCTCTATATAAAAAATTGATCAAAATCAGTTAACCGTTTTTGAGAAAACCAAATATAATGATTCTATTTATATCTAAGTACATATTTATAAGCATTTTTCGGAAATTTTATTTTACAAAAAGGATACCATTTTTGTTCAAAAATATTACAAATATTTAATTTTAATTTGGGCATGTTTTTGAAAAAAATAAGATTGTCAAAAATTGATAAACAAAAATTTACGGCTGCTACAGTTATTTTTGGACCTCAAAAATTGAAAAAATAATCGTATCGAGGGATTTCCCAAAAAACGCTTAAAATTGGTACATGCAATTTGTTTAGTATTTATCAATGTGAAGTTAAAAATTTAATTAAAAAAAAAAAAAAATCGATTTACACATTTTTGAAATATCAAATTGTCAAAAAAAATAATTTTGAATTTTTTTAAAATATAAAATTTGTTTTTTTGAAAATTTTGATATGCAATTTTTTTTGAACTTCTAGGAAACTTTTGTATAAAAAATTAAATAAAAATCGGTTAAATAGATAAACCTTAGTTAAAAATAAAAAAAGTGGGTCTAACAGAGGTAGTGCTTAAAATAATGGATTAATTGAAAAATCGTAGAGGTTTTTAAGAAAAATAAGATTTTTTTTTGAATGGTTTTTAATTATAATGTAGGAATCTTTAATTTGTTGGCTATAAGAATAACAGCTGGATAGTGTTAAAGATCCGTTTGGTAATACAAATTTATGAAGTCGTTATCGAAATATTTAAAAAGAAAATTCAAACTTTTTTTTAAAAACCTAAACAAATATTTAGCGCTTAATATATTTAAAACTTTTTTAAATATTCTTCATAAAAAAACTGATCCAAATCTATTTAATTGTTTTCAAGAAACACGAAAGTAAAATAATGGTTTTATGGGGGTTGCCATTAATACAAATTTTTCGAAAACATAAATTGAATTTCGGCAAAACAACATGAGTCAGTAAATTAAAGCCCGATGATGATGCCTGAGATCGAAACCATATAAGAAATTAATATTGTGATATTATTAAATAAATAAATAAATTTAAATTATTTTTAAAAAGTAAAAAATGTTTTTACATTTTTATTTTTCGTTTTTTTTATCAGAAATGTTTTGTTCAAGGTAAATTAACATTTTTTAAATTTTGTTTTGAATTTTCAAGTTAAAAAATCTGTTTTTGGGAAAAAGAAGATTTTTAAAAATGAAAAAAAAAATTAAATAACAGATACCGTTATTTTCGAAAATAAACAAAATGTGTAAGGGAAAGTCCAAAAAGAAAATCGACCTTTCTGTTTAAGCTGTAGCCGAATGGATAATGACAGACGGACAGAATTTCCAGACGTACTTTTTCATCTTCCCTATGATTGTAATGTCCAATTCTGATCATGTTCTATTCATAATTTGCCATATCAAAAAAAAAACAATTCAAGATTGAAACCATTAAATTCGAAATAACTATCAATATTCTGTTTTCAAAGAAATTATTTTCAAGAAAAATCTTAAAATGTTTAAAACATTGCCACATATTTCTATGTATATTTATAGATAGAGACTTAAATCACAAGAAGATGCTTCCGAACTTGTCAAACACCTTTTATCAACATAATGAGTGGCCAGAAAAGAGGTTTGATTTGTATTCCACATGAAAATCTACTCTAGTTTGAGCTTTCTGTTTACGATATTACGATATTTCCTCCTGAGCTCTGACCATTCAGAGAAAGAATTCTCAATATTATTCTTAAAAGAATTTTTGAACATTATAAAAAAAAACGATTTCATTCAAGGGTTATTTTTTTGAAAATTTCAAAATTCGATTCCAAGTTATCTAATTTCCTATATAATTCAAAAAATGAGATAATTTGGATGAAATTTTGTTATGGTTGGAAATTATGTGAAAGCTAATCGAACACATCTGAATTGAGTTCAATTGAATGAGTTTATGATCATGAGATGTCAAACAAAATTTGTGCAATTTATATACGAATATACTTTTTATTAATTTTAAAATATGCTTATTTGGAATTAATTTTGGAAATTTTGGATCCAATTTTTGGAAAATAATCAAAACAACAATTAAGACAAAAATTTTATTTTGTTTAAATTGAGCTTCAAAAAGCTTGATATCAAATCCAGAGAATTTTGAGAGAGATGATTTAACTTTGTGAGTAACCAGCATCCTTTGGTTTTTTTTTTTTTGCATTAAACTTCATTACATTTGCAGAAATAAGCTTTGGGTATCTCATTTTCAGTTTTTCTCAGTCTTCTTGATTCTGAGTTCTAAAATGTTTCTCACATCCACGAGTGCTCTTTAGCACTCATGTGGTATAGGTATGTTAAACTATTGTTCGTTCTCATTTATGCGTATATGCTTTCGAAAGTTCAAAACCACTTGCACCAACGGTCTTTATCGGCATGGAACGTTTACTTTGTGTTAACTTTTGGCTTTTGGCTTTTTGTTGTTTTTTTTTTTTAAATTGGCAGCAAAGCAAACTCCATTTTAGTCAGTGATGGCGCGTATGAGATGTAATGGTGTTTTTCATCATAGACAAATTGACTTGAAAAACAGGCAAGAGCTTTTTACTATACCAACAACTGTATATGAAGCGGAAATCTGCAAAGGCCACTCGCTACATTGATGGTCTCTTTAGGAATTTGTAAAAAAAAAAAACAAAAATGCAAATTACGCCCGATATTATTTAAAATCTATGAGTGTGAATAGATTAAAAATATGCAGAATAATAATTTTTAATATGAAATGAAAAAATGAACAATGTCAGTAAAGAAAATTAAACACAAGCAATATTTAAAGATGCATGTTTCAGTTTTCAGAATTAAAATTAAAACTTATAATTTTTGTACAACTTTTATAAATAATTTCTAAAATGTAGTTAAAAATAATAAAAATAAAATTGGAAATCGATTTTCTTTCTTTTTTCTTCTTTTTAAAATTAGAATTTCTAAATTTTTGGCATCCTTTTGCAAAAACTGTATCATTATTTAATTTTAAATACAAACAATGCTTTAATTGTTTGTCTCAAAATTCCCAACTAAATTGTAATACAAAAAATAACAAGTTTTTTTTTTTATTTATTTTTTTAATATAATTTTATTTAAAAAAATTTTGATACTAAAATAATGTTAAGGTACTTCAGTTAGCAAAATAAATTAAATTGATTTTGATTTTTGGATTTGTTTGCTCAGAATAAGATGTGAGTTATAATAGGTGCGTTCAAAAATTTTAGTTCTCATAGATTTCGCTCCATCAAAAAATGAGCAAGCGAATCCAAAATTTTTTTTATAGAAAAACTGAGAAATTTTCCTGAGGAATACTGTTCAGTTCATGTAACTGAGATTGCTGTGATCTCCAAGATCTTATTTTCCTGAACATGCCTATTTTTTTTAACCTTATATTATTGCTGTAGAATAAGAATTGTGAATATACAAAGTTCTTAGTTATATGGATCGGATTGTTTAATAAAAATTATTGATTACTTGAGTAAGAAAATTATAGTTTTACTTCATTTTTGGTATCGAACGTTTTTAGCAGGTTCACCGTATAATTTCTCAACATTTAAACTGTGTCATCTTAAATGTAAATTGTTGTTTTGTAAATTATCCTTAATTTATTTATGAAACTGTTCATTTCTGATTGTTTGGCTTTATACTAAAAAAAAAACAGCAGACTCAGCTTGGACAAAGTTTCAAAAGTTGCTTAGACATATATTTGCTTAAAAAATTTTAAAAATATTTAATTTGATCATAAGTACACGGAAAGAATTGAAAAATCAATAATTTGGAAATTTTAGGTAGTAATTTTAATTTAGTAATTTTATTAAAAAATGATTAAAAGAATTGTAATTTAGCATTCAAATCATTCGTAAAGAACAAAATTTTATAAGTTGGTATTATTATCAATGATCAAAAGTCATAATTCGAGCTTGTTGACTTCAAAGTAAAATACAAGTTTTTGAGGCGCAGTCTACTACTTTAGGTGAATAATTTAATTTAACAATTTATTAATCTTGTTTCGCGAAATGTATATGGTGATTTTTATTTTCTCAATTCTCAAACCAATAAAATGTAATCACGATATAAATATTGAGCCCGCACGATCGTAATTTAAGAAAATAATAATAGTAACGTAGATGAAGAAAATTAGAAAATTACTTCTATTTTAGTGTCTGGATTTAATCAAATTCCCTTAAATATATAAAATTCATAGTATATTATGTTGTGAATTTTATAAGTGTCGATTAACATTGACCATAATTCGTGTCTTGTAGGGTACGACAGCGATGAGACAGATGAGACCAACCAAACGCAATCTTTAGAGTTGAGGTCACTCGAACTTATAAATTGCAATTTCACTAGCTCATCAGACTTTGTAGCTGAGTCAGAAGTCACTAAAAGCTGCAAGTTGCCGGATAACCTGTTTCAAATTGTGACTCAAAACTTGCAATTTAAAGTAAATAAATCAAAACTATGATTCTCCTTCGCAAACTAGGTATATTAGTTGCTCACAGTTTGAGAAAACAATTTCGAATATTTAACTAAATATTTATCTATATCCTATGTATATGAAAGTTTTTATTTAAACAATATTTCTGTAACTTTTCAAAAAACAATTATTCTTATGCTCTTAGTAATTTTGTAATAAAATCCGATCTGAACTACATCAAAGGGTCGACTTCAAAATTTCATAAATACAAAAAAAAAAATTAAATACATACCTTAAATCCTTCAACCATGTGTCCCATTATCTTTTTATATTCATTTGATAAGGTTTTTTTTGTTGATGACTATATAACACGTGTCTAACCAAAATAGAACAAAATGCCATTCAAAATAACAAAAACACCTCCACCTCGTTTGCTATAATATATTGAATGTCAAATACTTTGAAATTCTGACTGCTGCATCACAGTGTTGTATATATATGTAGATACGTTGCAACGCGTTGGTTGGTTGTTTGGTTGGTTTGCCTAACTAATAATAAAATCTATTGTTTTGTGCCTTCACATTGCGAATGTGTGAATATGATGATGCCGTTTGCAACTCGTATGCCACGCCAACCGCTCCACGCCCGCGCCGTGTACGTCGTCATCATCTCCTGGTGGCGTCGAGTCGTGCGTTGTCGTCGCTATTATTTCCATTTCGTCTATTGTCTTCCTCACGTTACGTTCGTTATTTCAAAACAAAGAATCCTGCCAGTTTCTGTACGACCTTTGTTTAAATTTAATTTCGCTCGAGTCTTGATTAGTTGGAGTTTTGTTTGATAAACAAACAAAAACCAAACTTCAAGGATATTTAAGGACCTTATAAAATGTTGGATTGTTAATGGGTAAAAGGACCAAATTACAAAAAAAAAAAAAATACCTTTATATTTTTTTTTTAAAGACAAACGCTTTATCTAACACATCGAGATAGGAAAACGGTATTCAACTTTTAATTTGAAAATAATTTTTATGTCGCCCATTAAACAAAAGTCATATTTAGAGCACCACCCTCCATTTACCTACTTGCAATTTTTTTCACACGAGTCGAGGGTGAAACGCCACCAAAAGCACTAATAATAATAATAATTTTTAATTTTTCACTGCAAACAATCATCATTTGAAAATTGAAAATACAAAGTGGCATTGCATTATCAACTTTTAAGGGTGTTTTAATTTATGAAATGACTCGAAAACAATAGACTTATTATATATAGGTAGACTAGGCATGTATAGTAATAAATTAATAAGACCAAGAGCTCTGTTTTTAATTGGGGTTGCTTTTTCTCTAGAAATTACTCCTGCCATCTGTTTGAAGTCTAAAATTATTAAAAATATTTGGTTTCCATTTGAATATATAGCGTTCCTATAGCTTCCCTAAAATGTATACATACCTTTATTATTCAAGTTAAAAATAATTTTAAGTACTTAATTCCAAAATTGTGAAGGCAATCGAAAATGTGATGTGTGTGTGTGTGCTTGGGTGCCTCATTGAATTGGGTGATATTTTCACTAATAAGTGCGCTAAAAAAACTTAATCTAATTTAGAACGTACTCATATAAGGTGATTTGAAAGGGCATATTGAATGAACCACACACTCGTTTGCATGTGGAGTACCTATACTTCAATAGGGGGTAAATAGTATAGTTCTGCATGTGTACTTTCAATTGAAGTACTCACTTCTCATCAGAGTGAGGTGCACCCTCATTTGGTTTTAACTTTTGCGGGAAAATCTATAAGTGTATAGGTGAACCACATTCGTTCAAAACGCTATAAAATGCTTGGTATAAAGGTACATATCAGAGGTGCTTGGAAAGTTTTAGATGCCCTAGTTTATTATACAAAATGAAAAATAAGTGAAATATCCTTTCTATTAAGTTCTATAGGCAAATGTGTTTGTTTTCGTACCAATGTTTGTTTCGTATTTTCATTTTTTGTTTTTGAAATATAATTCCGCTTTGGTTTACGATATGATTGATTTGAAGTGTTAAGTTGCATTAAAATAAATTTGTTTATGAGCAATGAAATTTTTGGAATTTTATTGTTTATAATTGTTTTTTCAAGCAAATAAATTTTGGTTTTGTTACAAAAAAAAAACTCATACGATATTACAACGTCCGTCATTGTGGGTATGTGTGCTTTCGTCTGTGCATAGCTGTTAAGGGCTTAATGGATTGACGGAATAATATTAAATTTGGTTTTAATCTTTTATGTAAATCCCTAGAGATGGAATGGAGGAAATATGGCTCTTGTGAATTTGATTCAACAATCAAAGAAAAGATCCACGTTTTGACGTTTTTACTTAATTTTATCAAAAATTCTATCTTATAAGTGCCAATTTGCATTAAATTTGATACTTATAAGAGCAAATTGATTATTTTGAAAATGGTCATTCATTTAGTGCTAATTTATGGGATGTTATGCAATTGTAAGATAAATCAAAATTGAGATTTTGATCAAACTTCACATTAGAGTAATAGAGCTAAGACTCGAAAAACATGGGTTTCGAAATTATGTCTGTCTGTTCATATTTAGCCTAAATGGTTTTATAAATATTATTTAATAGTAAATAAATAAGTTTTTCTCCAAAAGGGATGATTATTATATAATTTTAAGCTACTTGTTGGTAACAGTTTTTCCCGAAAAATGGTTCAATACTGAACTTTTTTTGGATTTTGAACTTTATCTGATTTTATCAAATTTTCAAATTACTATTTGCCAAAATTTCAACAATTTTTTTGAAAACTCAGTATTTAGAAAAAGATTCGGTCTATTTTTTTATTTTTCAAAGCTTTTAAAGCTTGGAGCCTAGTTATTTTTAAAAGTGTTGAGAATAGGTACTTGAAAAAAAGAATGATCTGTTTTGAACCAAAAATAATGGCTAAATCTGTTATAAATCCGTTAAGGACATTTTAATTTAAAATATGAATTTAAAAAAACAATTTTCTTAATAAAAAAAAAAAAAAATTCTAAAAAGTTCACGCAATGTGGAAATCCATACATATGGAATAATCTACTTTAATACAAACATTAAAATATCAGCTATCAAGTTTTGAAATTTATTATATACGGCAAGTTGAAAGTTCATTTAGTAGGGTTGGTTCAAAATTCAGGTTACAAAAATTCTGTAAGATCCAAATTAATGTGTTAAAAAAATACTCTATTTTTGATAATTTAAAAAAGTGCGCACAGAATTATACACCTATGGTACATTCAGCATTTTGGATATACAAATATTTGAATAAACAGAACTTTGAAATAAAATGATCTGAAATATAGAATTTTGGTCTTACAGTATTTAAAAAAAAAAAAAAAACTACATGCTTTTGGTCATACACAATTTTGACACCCAGTATTCTGACCCGTTCCCGTCGCAGTTGACGGTTATTAAAAACTGAGCTTAAGGTGAAAGAACAACACGTTTTAATTGTAAAGCAACAGTTTGGAAATATAATGAAAGTTTGGTGATGATTTTTCGAACAGAATTGTTTTCAGCGATGAGGCTCATTTTCATCTGATGGCGCTTCGTTAGTCCTGTGAAGTTAGCAAAAGAATTGTTTGAAATTCAATAAAAAATGAGAGTTCCCGGTAGCAAACAAAGAGTTCTAGAGTTCCTCATACTTTTTTTCAAGAGTTCTGGCGAATGAAGGTTAAAATTCGAAAAAAAAAGTTTTTTTTGCTAACTTCACGCAGCAAGGACTTTTTTTCTTAAACTAATTTTTCAAAAGTTCCCTGCGTTCCCTTCTGCGTGAATGTTTCAAAAGTTATTCGCAAATTGACTTAAATTTGTGGTTCTAAGTCAATGGGCACCTAAATTTGCGAATAACTTTTGAAAAATTAGTTTTAGAAAAAAAAAGTTTTTTTGTTTGTGAATTTAGAATTAATACAACATTAAAGTTGAGACTTACATAATCTTAACTCTTGATATTTGATTAACTGTGGCGTATTTAAGAAGATGTATCGCAGTTTCGAAAAAATGGAATTATAGGGAGTTTTAGGGGCCAGTTATAGCTTTCATTGAAAAACTCATCATTGAAAAATTTAATTTCCTATTTTGAGATACTTTGAAAGCAAAATCAGAGAATATTTTGATACCAATAAAAATGTGATGACTCAGTTATTAATTTTAGTCAAAAAAAATGTTCACTTTTGCCAAACCTTACAAATCAAATGAATTTCTTTATTTCAATGATTGAACTACCTTATCATTGATAATTGAAATCTTAGAATTCGTTTTATGTAAAAGATTGGGCCAAAATGAAATATTTTTTTGACTGGAAATAATAATTGTGTCAAGAGCTTTTTATTGGCATCAGAATAATTACTCATTTTGCTGTTTAAGTGTCTCAAAATAAGAAATTAAAATGTATAATGATGTGTTTCAATGAAAGCTATAACTGGCACCTTACGATATATTGTATATATGTGTAATTATGGATCAGTAAAGAAAATACAGAAAATACAAAAGACCATCTTAAGGGAAACGGCAAAATGTCACAGTATTTCTTTCACTTAAGTGGGTTTTTCACTCAAACGAACCCCACTTAAGTGAAACAAAATTTCACTTATAAGCGAAGTCCGATTAAGTGAAAAAAAAATTTTACCTAAACGGATTTAAAAATTCAAACGGTTGTGACATATCAAAAATTGAAGGTTTGAATGAACAACAATTCACTTGAGTGAGCTACCACCAAGTTTTTATAGGCTGGAGTTAAAAATTTTAATGTCATTTTCGTGGTTAAAATTTGGTAGAGGTGAAAAATAAAAGAGAAAGGAAAGCGTTCAGCAAATTTTTTGTTCTGTTTTGTTCAATGAAAACTATAAAATTATATATAATTTTATAGTTTTTATAAAATTATATATATATCCGGGTTTTTCACTTAAGCAAGTTTCGCTTAAGCAGAGTGTTTTAAATGTAATTGGTCGACAAATGCTCGGGGATGAAAAAAGTGCTTCAGATAAGCGGTTTTTTCTCTTAAGCGGGTCTTACTGTACAAGTTTTTAATTAAAACTCCGCATGTTTTATACATATATCAAAATTATGTACCCTTTTTGAGACTCCTTTTATTTCTACAAATTGACATCACAAAATGGGTTCTATAGATCGCAAGTTTTTTGAACGATGGCTCGTATGAGAAAAAGTTTTAAAACCTTTCTCGTACAAAATCATTACCTTCAAACTTTGCATAAACTATAAACTTCTCGATAGCCATTCTCAATTTAAGCATTATTATATGTGAAAAACCAATATTTAAGAAATTTTACCATTAATGTTAAAACATGGCACAAATTCGTTGCAGATAAACTTTGAGTTCTTTAATTCATTTACTATTTGTATACAATAGAGAAAAAAAAGATGATTTTAAAGTCTTCCCAATATCGTAAATATGGGGATGGAGAGTTAAGAGAAAAGCTTTATTATTCGTATAGGTCTACTTACAGATAGTATAATTCAAAGGCAATGACCAACCTTGGCAACACGTCATGGTCGTCATAAACTGTTGTGTATATCTTCGGAGGTTACTTACTATTGTATGTACATAATAAAGGGGGTTAATGTAATTATACAAACATATATTGAAGAGACACATAGCTAATTATTGTCTATGTTAATATAAATTCTTTGAAAATTTAAGTCCTCCTCATATGTTGGTATAATCCTCATGTATACATATCTGGTAAATAGTTAAACATTCGAGTAAAATCACTTATACTTCATCTGCATTTACCTTCCAAGGTTGAAACAAAAAAAAAAAACATGGAAATTCAGCAATTAATTATTAGTAGGTACCAAAGTAACAGTTCAATAAAATATGCCCATATTGTCTTGCTAAACTCAAAGATTCTTTCTCAGAAAATCAAATTGTTGTCAAATGTTGGGGGACATCCTCTTGTAATATTCATTTAATCACTATTTTTGAAAAAAAGCTAGTTGCTCGAAATGATTTGTATTATTGAGAATAAATTTATAGAAATTCAGACAAAACATCTATTATTTGTAAGCTCTATGAGTATATCAAACTAGAGCAACAACAATAACAATACACATCGAAAAATCTCTCTTTCATCATTACCGTGGGAAAAAAAAATAACCCCACCAACCTTCTCAATCAAATCAACCCACTGCGTTAGTACCTATACCCAAAAAAAAAAAACCACTATTCTTGAATATAGATAGATATAGATACATATATGGCTCCCCCTATTTATTAGTATAGTAGCTTAGGGTAGGTCCACATTATAGTCATAAAGAGCTTTCATTTTTTCATCTCAAAGCAAAAACAGTTATACAGAAATTATCTCCTGCTGCAAAATGAGTGTCTGAAAAGAGCCAGAGAAATAGAGAGATATAGAGGATTTAGTTTCAGAGAAGAAGCTGTAAATACAATCCACATTCCACAATAACATTCCCAAAACTGCACCCAATCTACCATGTACCATAATTTTTACAACCAAATAGTTTTCTCTCATTCTCTCTCTCTCTGTAAATACAAAAAATAACAATAACAAAATTGTACTAAAAAGTGAACTTATTTTTGAGAGAAAATTCCACAGAGATTTTCATTGCGCATCCCTCTCACAATTTATCTACATCCCCCACATCTGCACCATATCTATACTATACCACCCCATCATACATCGACTCGACATCCACATCACCCTTGATGAGAACAATTTCACACGCACCAAGAGAGAACACGACGAAGTTTGGTTGGGTTTGTTGACGACGACAACGACAACGACGATTCTTTGTGCAAAAGTCGTCGTCGTTTCGTTGGTGTCGTCCTCGTATATCGAATAACCTACCTAGTCGACATAGTCGTCGTCGTCGTCGTGGTCGTCATTATCACCATTTATAAGCTGCCATAGCCATCCCATGTTCCATGTTCTAATGCCATTTCACCAGTATCAGAATCTGAGTGTACCATAAAAATCTTTTAGTGAGAGTTTGCGATCCCGCGGGTACGGTCGAAACTTTCGGATTTTTCAAACAAATTTTTTTTTAATCTTTTCATTCCGGAACAACTGAAAAAATATAAATAAAAAAAATATCTAAAATATCAACCTGACAAAAAACAAAAAACACAAATCCAAACATAAAAAAACAACGGTTTAATTAAGAATTTCTTAAAAAAAAAAATGTGTGCTTTTTTCTTTTGTTGTTTTTAAGAAAAAAAAAACTCTGATTAAATAAATAGGATTACGTTAAATCACAGATATACTTCGAACAACAAACTATACAAGTATCTATATAGAGAGACACACAAGGATGAAATCATTGCATCAATTTGATAGTGCAACAAAGGCTATAGTTGTTGTTATTAACGATCTGCTGTCGCGGCACTCTTGGGGGCATAACAATAACGAATGATTATAATAATAATAATACAAACCTACCTATATTCTCTCGCATAAGATTATGGTAATGGGGTTGCGGTTGGCGAAATGTTGTTGAACTACTAGACCGGATGTAATATTCGTGCCATACTATAAAATATTAATATATACGTACCTATAACCTAAACTATACATCTGTTGTAAATTTCAGCCTCTCAGATTCATATACAATAATAACAATCATCAACTAAGTATACAACCTACAACTATTCGTACTGAAAAGTAAATTTGCTTGCGGTTATTTGCCTATGTAAGTTATTGGTGCTTCGGGGGCTGTTGGTCCATATATACCTATGAAAACCTCCAATACCTCAAGAAACCTATAAAAGCGCCTTCTGTGTTTTACTCTCGTTTATATAGATGAACCAGAGAAGGAAACGGAAACAAATCGCAATGTCAGAAACACAAATTCGGGATGATTTGTAAAATGTAACCTCATATAAACAATCTCTCGCTTTTGGTTTGGTTGGTTTTTGTTGGGGCCTCCTTCTTCGTCTTCGTCTATATAATGTACGTCTTCGGTTATTCGTTTGTGCGTTACCTTTAACTAAAATACTACACTACTGCTACTGCTATATACATATACATTTTCGTCATCCTTCTCGTGCGTCGTCTTGGTCGTCGTCGTCCTTGTCGTCCTAGTTCTTCGTCGTCACCCTTAATCGTCTTCGTCGTAGTTGTTTCGAGTCGGGTCGGGTCGGGGTGTAAATTTGTTGGCCTTTTTGCCTTACAAACGCTATTTCGGTTCTCTATATTCGCTAAAGTATCATATTTTTTTTCCGCTGTTGCTTCTCTGTTGAAAATCCTTATAAGAAAGCTGAAGGCAAAAATGTTGAGTATTTGTCGGGTTTCCATTTCCATTTTTCACCTCCCCCGCTCCATCTTTTCTTCTACTAGTATATAACGATCCTCTAAATTATACATCACGCACAATATGGTGGTCGTTGGTCATTGGGGTGGAAATATCTCTTTTAAATGCGTGTGCAACTGACGTCAATTACCATTGATTGTAATTGCTGGCCAATTTGTAAGAAGTGAAGTGTTATATTATTTTCTTTTCCTTCCTTCCTTCTTTTTCATTTTATTTATTTGAGTGAGGATGCAATAAAGTAAAAGTAAAAAAAATAAATAAATAAAGAAAGAAAAGTGTCAAAGTAATTAAGATAGCAAGAAGAGTGTTACAAAATAATTGGAATTTATTGGAAAAAATAAAAAAAAAAGAAGAAATAAAAAGAGAGAGAGAGAGATAAAGGAGAAAACAGTGTATTATAAGAATTGCTGTGCGGGGAGAGTAACAAAAAAAAAAGAAAAGAAAAAATAAGAAAGATTGATTAACCATGGATATACAATTGATTTTTTTGATTTTATTATTATTTGTTGGAGATTTGGATTCGACAAGGATTCGAGGCAGTCCATCGACCGCTTTAACAAGGAACATTGAAGAAGAAAATGGTAAGTTTTTATATTTATGCCACATCTCTCTCTAGATACCTTATTCTTTCAAAAATTTCTTTATTGATGGAAGTTTATTAAATTTAGAATTGCCATAACTTTTCTGATGATAAATTGATCAATATCAAAATTTTAGTTTTCATTTCTTTTGATGTAGGTGTTTTTTTGTTGTTGTTGTAAGAATAAAGGATATTTCAAAAATTAATTAAATCGGAGAAGGGAGGTTTAAAACCTTTAAAATCCCTTTGAATTGAATGTCTGTATGGGTTTATTTTTTGTTTTTGTTTGCAACTAAAATAAATTTGGTGAAATTTCATATATACCTATATCTACCTATAACTTTAAGTGTAGGTGGTATCTATCTATATTTGGGTTCATAACATAGTGATGAATTTACATGCCAACCTTGTGTTATAAGGCTGACACTGAAAATCCTTCACGTGAAAACAGGTTAATGGGAATATACAATAGGTATATCTGCCTATACAGACCTACCTCTCTACACATTCATGGATTAAAGATATTTTTTTTTTTTTTGTGAAAATGAGGAAGGATATACTTTCTGTCAGACACGAGTTATGAACACATCCGGAATACAAAACAAAACAACACAATAACAAAAACAAAAATAACAAAAAAAAATAATACAAAAAAAAAAAACTTGGATAAGGTAAATTAATGAGCGTTATACATTTTGCTTTAAAGGATGTTAGATACCGTTGTATAAGCTATAACTTCAACCTATATCCTCCTCCCTGTCCCACCCTCTTTATCAGTATGTCTATATAGAATGCTGAAGTCGTTTATATATACAAAAGGCAAAAAAGGAAGGTTTTGTTGTTATTTAATTTTACCTTTTGGTATATTAGATGTGTCTACATTCCTATATCGTTATACCTACCTACATATATACCTTCATTTGAAGATTGGTTTGGGTTTAAGGGATGACATTTATTTAAATGCGTCTGAATTTATATTGTAACTTTGAATAAACATTTGTATAATAGTATAAACAAAAAAAAGAAAACAATGTATAAGGTAGGCAAGGAACCACAACAATGAAGCATTTTCTATTCATTAGGAAAGTGGGATTTTTTTGGAGGTTGGTGTAGTTAAACTGTTGAACGAGAACGTATAGGTAGGTTATACTTGGTAGGTTGGTAAAAATAACTAAAATTAGGTCAAATGTCATAAATTTTATTTGTTGACACAGTTTTTTGTTTTATTTTTTTTTTTAATTTGTTGATTTTGTATAGTTGATACGTGCTTTTCAATCTTTTGATAAAAATAATTTTGAGGAATTAGGTAGGTATTTAGTTCTTCAAGTTAAAAAAAAAGAAGATATTTGATAAAGATTGGTTTGATTTGTTAAGTCATAAATTAAAATTATTTTTGACAACTTTTCAATAAGTTGTCAGGTGGTTATAGTTGAACAGTTTTTTTTTCGTGGGGTAGGTGTTAAAACCTTCAAAAGGCTCTATGAGGACCAAAAAACGCGTGCTCATAGGAGTGTGAGATTCGTACTTCACTAAAACATGAGGTTTTAACCTATAAGCGTAAACTTGGATTTTTAAGTTTTTGGTGAATAAAAATAAGTTTATGCCAACTAGTTAAAAATGTCTTCTTTTGTGTGATTAAGAATAATAAATATGCTTAAACTAGAATGTTATAGTAAAAGCTACAAAAATATCAAGATTCTTTCATCTTGTCTAGAAGGCTTTGACTGAGTCCTATTTTTAGTTTTTTTTTTTGATTAAGAATAATAAATAAGCTTAAACTAGAATATTTTAGTAAAAGCTACAAAAATATCAAGATTCTTTCACTTTGTCTAGAAGGCTTTGACTGAGTCTTATTTTTAGTATTCTCTTGAGTTATGGTGCGAATATGGTCAAGTTTATATGCGTAATAGTTAATTAAATTTAACCCAAAATCAATTGACAATTTTCAAAAAAAAAAATCAACACTATATTTCCATTATGTGATTTTTGTTTACTAACCTAAAACGTAGTTTTATTAACATGTGTTAGTTTTAACATATACCTACCTACAAAGATTAGTTAAAATCATAGAAGCTCTTTTGCGAAACTTTTTCCAGTATCAAAACCGTTGTAGTGGAGCTACCTGATCTATGGTGAACTATAACAAAAAAACGAATTTCTTCTTTAAAAAATGTTTTACAATTTCAAGCAAGACGATATGATAAAAAAAAATTTGTTAACCAGCAACCAATACTTGGCCTATAGATTAGATAAAAAGTTTGAGCGAACAAAAATCCTAAATCCCCTTTTCCGATTCGATCTATATAAAACAGTTCTTGGTAGAATTTCCTAAGTCGAATCATGTGAATAAACAAAAGAAACTTAAAATTTCGAAGGCAAAGCTAGAATTTTCTAGCTTAAGCTGTTTGGCGTAATCGTTTTTTCTATTCATATAAAACAAAGCTTAAGCTGAAACTGTGCCAGCTGAAGCTACTAGTAAAAGCTATATGACTAATTAGCTTTACCTTCCTCCAAAAAATGCTTTTACTTTTTTTATTCAACATTGTTTTTATCTTTTGTTTTTAATTATATTCTCCTCTAAACTAATTGTCAACCGAAAATTCATTTTTGAATCAATCAATTAGTAACAATATACATTATGAAAATGTCGGTATATGTCATATTGTTTATTTCGGCTACTAAGGGCCAGTTTGTCAATGGTAAGTTTACTCCGAGTTAAATTAGAGTTAATTAATACCGCAATTAAATTAAAAATTTAATTCTTAACCAATTTTTCACTTTGCTTTTAGTTGTCTAAAATCTAAAATCCATTTTTTTAAATCTATTGACCACTATAAATAACAACTTTTTGTATATATAGTTTTTTTTGAACTAGGACAGAATATTTTGAAATTGTATTTTTTTTATTTGCTCTATTAACCCAATATGTGAAAAAAAAATCGATTTTTAATCTTTTACTCTCAGTTTTAAGTGAAGATTTTATAATTTTTCAAAATTCCTTACCAAACAAAAATATTGCCTGATCAAGTTTTGCCTCATGTACCTACCACTTATAATAGGGAGATTCGGTACTAGAAGTAATTGGGGTGAAATAAATTAGCTTAAAATAAAAGGGTTTCCCTGAAAATTACGAATATAGCACTATATATGTATATCTAACTAAAGTTGTAAATTGGGCATCAACAAAGTTTAGGTGGTGGACCAACAAATTGATATGGTCTTGTTACTTTCTATTTTATTTATATTTTTGAAATTTATCTCCAAATGGAAGAGATACTAGTATTTCATGTAAATGTATCTTCTTTTCCATGTTAAGGTGAATTTCAAAAATACAAAGAAAATAAAAGAGTAAAAAAATTTATTAATTCTTTAGCAGCGTCTCCGACCTCGTAAGTCGTAACCGGTAACTCATAAATTTAAAATTTTACTTGAAACATATTTTGAAGTTGCAAGGTTTGCTTCCTATTCTTTTCGTTATGTAGCACAGTTCTGCCATAGAATAAAAAATTAGTGGAGTTCATGAGCTTTGTAAAAATTGAATTTGAAATTATAGAGTTTTGAGTGAGATTCGATTATTTCTGGATTGGTGCGCTGGTATAAATTTTCTATAAAATGACATTCAAAAATAATTTTCATTATAATGCTGTTTTCATGAATTTTTCAGAATTATTTGCCAGAAGGGGATAGTTAAAGTGAATACTTTGGAATAACAATGAACACCTCTTTTTTTTTTAAATACACTATCAACTCGTTTGTTATTATTCACCATCATGTTCCGACGAAAACTCGTGCGACGTGCACTGTAACCACTTTCATAAGAACCTAGAGTTTCGTTAGTTTAGTTCTGATGTGTATGTAAGAACCAGCGTTGCCCCCCTACAACAGTTGTATTGTAGCGCATTTGCTACATTTTACTTTCAAAAAAAGTCACTATACGTACAATCGCAAAATATTCGTAAAACTAGTGTTCCATAAACATCGATAGTCATTCGATAGTAATAAATAGTATTTTAATTATAGAAAACATCGATGTTTTCAAAACTACCGCAAGTGCTAAAAATAAATGTTTTTTTTTAAACCAACCTTTTTTATTTTTTTTTTTTTTCTTAAGAATTTATTTATGGAAAATATTATTGTCCAATGAAATATTGGGATGAAAACGGAACAAGGTTCATAGAAATTGCCAATTGTTCTTTTGCACTCCAGCTACTTCTGTTCCCATCGAGAGGATTTTTTCAAAAACTGTGCTTTGTAACTCTCGAATCTATAAAATTGGGCGAGAATCGTTGAAAAATGGAACAAAACTTAAATGATTATCTTGACTAGTTTCATCGATGCAAGAATTACCGAACCTAGGCATATTGGTCAGATATTGAATGAGCGCCACAACAGACTCAAGCCCAAAGCATTAAATGTATTATTATTCTTAAAACAAAATGATGAAATAATTGGTTAAGAATTAGTTGATAATACTGTACAATTTTTACATACGTATCTAAATATTGCGTTGTTTTTATTTTTTGTTAGAAACTATCGATACCTACTATCGGGTATTTTTTGAAAACTATCGCCAACTATCGCAAGTGCTGGCTGTCGATGTTTAAATAACTCAACAATTTAAAAATTTCAGAAATTGAAAATCTTAAAAATGATATCGCACAGTGTTTGGCCCCTAAATTCGCCAGTACCACTTTTTGTGTGAACGTTCTTAAATCAAAAAGCAAAAGATCTTGAAAAACTTGAACCTTTTTATTTGGCTCGGAGAACTTTTGTTTTTGTTTTGTTTTTTTTTTTTTTGATTAAAATTTTTAATTTTAAATTTTGTTTGTTGTCTGAATGGTATACTTTTTCTTGCCAAAATGCAACACATTATAGAAATATAAATACCTACCTAATTGGAGAGAATTATTAAGCCATTTTACTTATAGGATATAGATATTAGGTAGGTATTATTATTTTATTTAAATATTCATTTTCGATAAAACTTTTTACTGAGAAGTTTATATAATCTTTTAATAATTGTTACCTATATGATATCTTTATTATTATTATTTTTGTTGTTGAAACTCAGGAATTAAAATTATCTTTACCATGTTTATGGTTTTTTTTTTAATTTGAACAAATTATGAGTAATTTTCAAAAAATCGACATTGTGCTTCATTTTAAATCTGAGATGCTACATTTTGAACCAGTTGGGTGGGGGGCAAAACTGGTCAGAATAATATTGTTCGTTAAAATAGGCATCCAGTGGTATTCATATAGCCTCAGGTGGAATTATTACGATGTCTTCTTATGAGACTACACCATGTTTGATTGGGTTAATTTAATATAGAAATATATTGGTTTTCATTTCAATGAATGGTGAACATTTTAAAATTAATTAATGAGAAATTGAATTATTGAATAAATATTTAATTCTTTAACTTTATAAAATTCTATTCAAAGGTATTATTATCTACTTGTTTCATTATAAAAATTGTACGTTGAAACATTGTTACTTATTTTTATTTTTGTTTGTTAATTTATTATTCGAAATAATACTTTTTTTTAATTTTAAAACAATAATGATTTGATTTTTAATTTTGTTTACAAAATAAAATTAGAATTCCTTATTTTAAACAAAATGGCTTGTTTCTTTTAAAAGTGAACCGCTTGTGCCTATTTTCACACAACATGCTTCATTTTTAAAATTAGTGTAGGTAGGTACATATATCTAACAGAATGTATGTCATTATTATTTTTTTATTTTTTATTAATTGATAGTTTTCGTGAAAAAAGATATTTTTATTAAAAATTTTTCCGGTTTTAAGTCTAAATTTGAAAAATTCAAAGCAAAGATTAAAGTAGATTTTTTTTGATGAATTTTAAATCCTTTTGTTTTTTTGGCTGATTTAGATTTATCAAACTTTAAGAAGGAGCATCAAATTTTGTGAAAAAAAAGTTAATTTTAGCCCGACTTTTCCCTAAACCTACTGTGATAATTTTATTTTTAAATAAATATGACGAAAGAAATCAAAGAAAAGCTGGTTTATGGCATGCTTTTCAATTTGCATTCATTTATTTGAACATGAAAATTTATACAAAGAAGTCTTTTTTCATTCCTCCTATATCTACACATATATAGGGTCCCAGACTTTTGTTATGTTTATCAAAAGATTTGTAATAAAAAGTGTTTTCCATTTCATTCTCTTTGAATCTAAAATCTAAAAACCACTTACTCTAACAAATTGTCAAAGTCAATGTATGTTTTACCACCAAGTAATACAAAAATGGAAAATAGGTACTTCTCTCTATTAACATTCTAACATATATCTCTAGCATCTATATAGACAAAGCACAAAAACTCTAGCAGTATCGCATTTTGTTTTTAATTTTATTAAAAGGTTGTGATTGTGATTTTGTGTTGCTGTATTATAATATCATGTTTTTCCCTTTTATAAATGGAATTGCACAGATATCTACATTTTATACATAAACCTACTCCTTCAGTAGATTTTTGAAGGACTCTTGATTGTGATTTCCATTCAACACTTTGTCTATCCGAATCCTAGATGAGCCCATGGAAAAGTATTACTATGCGGATAATTCCACAAAGAGCAAAACACTAAAATTAACATAATGTGAGGAAAACATACATAATTAATTCAAATGAAATTTCTTGGAAACGAATAAAGGCGCGGCATCATTCTGACGGTAATAAGCTTACAACATGTAATTATGGTAAACCCTAATTTATATAATTCGCATAATATTTGAAAGCTCGAAAATTTGTATATATGAATGTCTGTCTGTAGGATATAGCAGTATATATAGCAGTAGCCTCAACATCAGCAGCAAGAAAAGTATCAAGAAAATCTCAACGACATTAATTTTTTATTTTCTAAAGAAAAATCTTTTACTTGAGAATATTTGTTGGTCTTATTTTTTTTTTTGTATATTCTTATCGTGTTGTATATACGTTCGGTATTATTTTTCTTTGAAGTAAAATTTTTCGGAATGATTATTGTTATTTAGCTTAAAAAAAATGAATGTCTTACCAGTGATAATTTAACATGCTTTGAAATATTTCTGAAGCTTTTTTAGGATGTTTCGACAGATTAAGAAAAAAAAAAACCCCAATGATATCTATGAAAATGACGAATGAATTTACATGGTGTCATTTTCTGTTTTTTATTTTTTGTTTATGTTATCACTTATTCAGTGTAATGGATCCGCAGTAATTAAATTCAATTCAAAGAGATTTCAAATTATTTATTTAAATAATTGAATTTCTTTTATTGGTTCCTAAAATAAATAAAGCTTATAATATGTTGAAAAATAATTAAAATGAAACATAGCTATAGTGATGTTTTGTTTTTTTTAAATTGTTCGTTTTTTTGTGTCATTTTAATTTAAATAATAATACCATGAGAATATACACAATTATAGAGATATTTGTGTATGTGATCCGCATCAAGCTAATCCTCAAATCTAAAGGTGTGTATACATAGCTCTAGTTGATGTTATTCAAGATGAAATATATTAAATTTAATTGAAATAAAATATAATAAATATTAAAAAAAAGCAAAGTTATATCAGAGATTTAACGATGAATGTATAATATATATTTGCATACAATCATATATTATTTATATACATACATATATTATTATGTAAATCCGCTGATAGGAAAAAAAATCAAAAATTTATTAAAAATCCTTAAAGCGCGTATACGCGTGTTAAATGGAAATCAATGCAAATACATATACCTACACCTACAATATATCTGGATTTGTATTTATCAATTTTTTTTTATATCTACATACTTCAATTTTTTGCAATTTAGTTGAATATTTGTTGAAAATAATAACTACAAAGATTTTTTCTCGTTAGGTATTAATAGTTTATGGTAATGAACAAGGGGATTGGAGTTTTGTTGTTTTTTTTATTGTTAAACAAAAATTCCCGGGATAGTCTTTTTGATTATTTGAACAATTTTATAAAATTATTGCTAGGCATTTAGCTTTTAAATTTTTTTTTAAATAAACCCAATAGTCTGATAATCCCCTTGATTTGTTTGCTAACAAAAATATCGATGTGTATGTTTTTATTTTTTTTTTTTTTCAGAATTAAAATTATCCTTTTTTTAACAATTTAAATATATTTATTTTATATATATATAAATTAATCTATCACCCAACGTGAAATTAGTGTATTTTGATGTACAGAAATTTATAACTAAGCTTTAAATAATAAACAATTTCATTTCTTCGACAATCTAGATATAACAGTTGAATAACAAAATTTTTTTTACCAAAAATCAAAACAAACAAAATTTTTTTTTACCAAAAATCAAAAATTTTGTGCAATCAAGAAGCAGATCTTGATTTATGTGTTCTTTTCACTTTTATTGCTTTAGTTTTCATGGATAATGTGGAACAATACTTTTAGAAGCATCCATTTCTGCAAACAATACTCCAAGTTCGAAAAAGTAAACATTCTGAATCACTGTTAAAAATAATTGACAAACAAAAAAATGACAGGAAATATTTATGGACATTTTGGTTAAAATTTAATTTCATTTGGTCAGTTTCTATTTCAAAGCCATCAATATATTTTGCTCTGTTTTGAGCAGGCAAATCCAAAATTTTGTTTCTTCGTTATTGGGCACAAAAAATGATAAATTTTTCTGAGCAATCCTGTTTATATTTGTGAGATTTCTGAGATCTCCGAGACTACAAGATGTTAAAAATTTGACCTGACTAATTGCTGAGAGCGAACATCAACATTTCTACAACAGTAAGAACAAAATTAAACGTACAGTATTGCCTGCAGACATGGGTCTTGTATTTGGAAGTGTTCCAAAATTTCAAATTTTTACGAACTCTGTTATAGTTTCTGGATACGATAGAATTATAAGTTGGGTTTTATTTGAACAAGCAAAAATTAAAACTTCCAGACGTTCCATGAAACTGTTCGAAATAATGGAACATAAATTGTTGTCAATTATCAACCTGAAACTAAGAACTTTCTTGACTTAATAGTTTCTGTATGCCTTCAATAAAAATCGTTTTTTTTTTTTAATTAAAAGCTTTGGAACTGTCTTCAGTCCCTCAATTGAGTATTCAAAAATCCATTTTCATTCCATGTTGATATATTTTCTAAGACATCTTTCAGATGGGACTCGTTGTATTAATTCAGTGGTACTGCCTCTTGCGAAAAAGTGAGAAGTTCTGCAGGGTATCTAATATTATAAAAAACTGCCATTCGGTTAGGATTTGGCATAGAATATTTAAGGTTGGAAGGAATGAATGAAGGGGATTTTTTCTGACTAGCAACACGCATTTACAGCAAAAGGTTAAAGGACCGTCAAATATACTTAGCGTACTGCTAAAGGCAAAAGTTGACAACGTTGGTTTTTGGGCTGCTTCAAAATTCATTTCACTCCTTCTGAGTTTAATTCGGCCTACCCTTCGTAAATTCTTCTTGTTGGAGTCTAGAGATAGGCGGAGGGATTTCTACCAGCATTTGTACCCGAACTTGTTCTTAGTGTAAAGTTTGCAGATTTCCCTATCGCAAGTTAATAATATTTTTATACTTTGTATTTGCAAGAGGTAGAAGTACATTGTTTTGGTTTGTTGCTGATTTTTTGAAAAAGTGTCGTAATTGCTATTTTTGTATGTATCCACAATGCAGCTGTACAGCTTTTTTTTGTATAGTTTAAAGAATAAGAAACCAAGGGCTTATTACTCACTTTTTTACTACTAGTATTTTTTCTATAAATTTGAAACTTGTTTTGGGAAACAAATAAGCACTTAAAATTTCAATAACTGCAAAGTGCTGGTACGTTTAAAGTTAAAAGTTGGTGAACTCGTGTAATTCCGTCTACAAATACGATTTTTCGTAATGTTGAATTTTGGATCCTCACTAATTTCGCTCAGTAAAAAAATGAGCAAGCTAATACAAATTCAAGGTCTCTCAATATTTGACAACAAACAAAAAGGAATTTTTCCTGAGGAATTCCGTGTATATTTGTTAAATTGCTGAGATTTCCAAGATCTAGAAGATATAAACTGACCAATTATAATCAAATTTGCATGGATAGCTACACATACATATTTACATTCGTTCAAAAAATCAAATTCGAGATTTTGAACAAACTTGAAATTTCAATGATTGACGAAACAAGTAGATCACGAAAATTTGTTTGTTCAGCCTAAATGGATAGGCTGATTTGGTTTAACCATATTTTTTTGTTGACATTTTTACCAAAAATACTGTTGCCATTGTTAAATATTTTAATGAACTTTGACTCTAAATTTTTTCTTCAATATTGATACTTGAATCTAGTCTAAGAATTTCTGTCGTTGTTTGTGAGAAATTTCATAACAAAAATAAGTTAACTCTGGTCCTCAGAACTATAAGCTAAATGATTGACAGCAGTGGCGGACCGAAAAATTGGTCAGGCGTTTTTTTCTGCTCAAAGAAACTCTGTGATTTAAAATAAAATGCATTACAGGGTGTTTCAGAATTTTCTCCTGAACTAAGAGTTAGGTCTATTATCATAAGGAATGGGCATTATAATTAAAAAAGTAGTCAAAAGTCCATTATGTTAATGATCAAAATATCAACAACAACAACAATAACAGACTTGAATTAAAAAAACCAACAATATTTAAAAAAATATATGCTTGTGTTGTGGCACATCAGAGTGCATAATAAACTATGTCAGTGTTATAGGAAATGCTTAAAATGGTGTTTCCGAAAATTTTAAATTATATGAGTTAAAAAAAAAAAAAAAATATTAAAAATACGTGTTTATTTTTTTTATTTTAATATTTATCAAGAAATATATTTTTCCTAGTTTCTAAACTAAAAAATAAACAAACAAATTAAGAAAAAAATCCTTTTTTATTACTTTTAAAATAAATCTACTTTGACTAGCTCTACGACCAAAACTCAAATTAAATATTTTTTATAGGATAACTCTCTGCACTTGTTAATTCAGTGAACTTAAAAGTATTACATTATAGAGTATAAACCGCCCCCCCCCCCCCCCACCGAAAACTGATTTTTGCAACTACTTTTGCCCAAATGGCCCACTGTGCCCTCGATTTGTTTCAATAAACCATTGTACATCTGGAAGTATATTCCAGTTTTACATTTAAGATGAATTAAGAATTTTCCCAGAAATTTGTATTATAATCTCAGAGAAACCTCAGTTAAAATTTACATAATAGTGGAGTTTTTGGGAAATAATTTAATAGGGTCAGGACCAACAGCTAAAAGAAGACTGCTCGAAGAGAAATACATTTCTAAATTACACACGCTGAGATCAGTGTAAACATATCTGATGCCATGGTGGAAGAAGGGAAGTCTGGACCCAAAAATCCAACTGTGGGTCCGCCACTAGTTACTGCAGACTTGACTATAAACATCCAATACACTAAAGAAAACTCTGTCAGCTGCCAGATTTGATGATTTTTATTAAGGAAATCAACATTACTTAAACTTATAGACGAAAAACGATGCTAACGATGCCATATACTTTTCCAACTCTCTATAGCTATAATTGTGGAGTGACTTTTCAAAATGAAAAATTAAGATTTTTGTAGTAAATTCTCAGAAAATAAAAAAATAAAATCGTAAATTTCCACATGGTTTAATGTTAAGCTTAATGCATACAACATTATGCCCATCATTCTTAACTACACACTCAAAATTAAGAGATATTTATTATTAAAGAAGGTAAAGTCACATACTTAACCATGGATATCTGTTCAATTTCCCATAAAAAAAAATACTATATTCATTTTGTATTCTGTTTTAATATAAGTAAACATTCAATGGATTTTCAAAAGCACACAATTTTATCTTCCAAAGTCATTCGCAGTTTCTTTTTTTTTTATTTCTTTTTTGTCATAATATCATACCTAAAGATTTTCCCCTAAAATAATAAGACATCTTTTTCTCTTTGAGTAGCTAAAAGTCAAGTATAGCCCATTGACAATTTTGTCACTAAAGTGTTCCTATTAAACCTGCTGCTCTGCCCCTTAAATCTCTCTCTGTGATTTAAGTCGATATCATACTTATTCTTAGAATAAAAAAAAAGAAGAAAATGTAGGTATATAATGTACCTTCATAATACCAACAGGACAAAGTTCAAATAAATGTCGTATATTGATAGATGCTTTTCACTCATCCCCCATTACACCTTTAAGAAGAAGTTTGCTAATTCGAACGTCCTGATGGTACCTATACTGTTGCTGGTGTGCTGATGCTGGTCCTTGTCGTCGTCGTCATCATCGTCAGTCGCTTTTGTCTGCCAACACTAGTATATTCCTGACTACGACCTTCACATCAATTGATTATATATACAGATACACTGTACAGACATTTGCCTCTCTTTGATTTTCTGATCTTTAGATACTATTATCAGACTTTTTGCCCCAAAGGAAAAAGTATCAATAATGTACAAAAAAAAAACAGAAGACGAAAAGTCCCCCAAAGGACATCGAGATATTGAATAAATTGCCTCCGCGACGGATGCTCCCTTTTGTATGTGACATCACACAGGGTTGACTATATATCGTATTAAGTGAACTTGTCTTCAGGTAGTCTTCTTCATATATATCCTACGTACATTCATAGGATACTGAAGGTTATACTTTTCCTGGATTTGGATATAGTACCTTCAACTAGGAGAGAAACAAAAAAAAAATAAATGTACGAGTATATATGCTCTATAGCTGAAAGAAACACTTCACAAGAAAGTTAGGAGATATGCTTATCCGATTGGGATCCTTAAATCCTACTTACTTTTTTGTTTTATTCATAAGAATGAGGGCAAAAAGGTTAGGTACTCCAGCATTATACTACTCTGTATATATTATTAAATGATGTATACACAGGTTGTTGAATTCGATATTAGAGAGTCCTTTGACCATTGTATACCTACAGCTGGATTCATTAGATTTTCTATTTAATTTTTATTTTATCAGTACTTTGATAAATTATCTGCGAAATTGCTTGAACAAAAATTGCCTTAAAATGCGAATAAAACATTCATTTTACTTTGGGATTTTTTTTTGTCTCAACCATGGTCAGTGAATTTTTATGAATGATTTACGGAAGGTTTTTTTTTAAGTCATTAATCTGACATTATATAAATTATTACTACTTCTTCCAGTTTTCCCAATGTTAGTTTGAATTTTTTTAGAATTTCAACGAGTAATTTAAGAATATTCAAGTTTTGTACCACAAAATTAATTCTGTCGTATGCATTTTACTCTTTGTCTTTGTCCTTCATCCACGTCCAAATGGCTGGACGGATTCTCTCGAAATTAGAAATGAAATCTTTCGTGAAATATAGGAAATAATGACTATTTTTAGAGAGCAAGGGGATGGCGAAGCGCCCAGGGAAACCTGCGGGAAACAGTTCGCTCAAAATAAACATTCCAAAAAAACTAGACCTCAAAGTGAAAAAATTCTATAAATTAAAAACTCTTTCGGACTAAGTCAGAAATTTACATACGAAAAAGTCCTTGAAGTACACTATAATTCGTATAAATCTTCAATGCTTTCGATTTAATTATCTCTTAAAAAAGAGTGTGATATAAAAAAAACCCATGGTGTTATAAAAACGTCTTAGAAAAAAATTAAAAACTTTTCTATAACGCTTCAACAATATAATTAATTTTTTTTTAAGGATTAACACATAATTAATTGTTTTGTTGTCTGGCCAAAGTTTATCAAGCCTGGCAATCTCTCTTGACAAAATATTATCCAAGTACCAATATAATTATAAACTTCTATGGGTATATCAACGCTTGACAAAATCCTATAAGGACATTCACAAACTAACTTACCAAAATAATAATTATGATGAGTTTTTTTTTTGTTTTTTTATTTTTTTCGATGCCTCGCCTTTTTGCTTGAATTTTTTTTTTCATTAGCGTCGCACATTATATTTTTTTTTTTCTTTTATTTTGAGAAATAACTTCACACTTTCTTAAAGAGCTTCGCATTAGCGCATTCAGAGTGAAGAAATATCATAATAATAAAAAAAAAAAGATAAAGAAGAATTTTTTTTTCTGCCAAAACTTGGGAAAAACTTTAGACAAAACTTTTCCTCCACGTAGTCATAACAAAGCGCAAAAAAAATAGAAGAAAATAAAACAAGAACACAAAGAACAAACAACAAAAAAAAAACTATTCCGCAAAAACTTTTTTGCTCCTTAACTATCAGACGCACCCGGTACGCCATTATCCAATCATTAATATCACTAACCAAACTTCTCAATCTTCTACTCGTATACCAACGCCGCGCCCGCCGCGCCGCACCGCTATACGCCAAAAGTGACCAATAAATGTTTTCCAATTGGAAGTCGTCCACCAAAAGGCTCAAACAACATTTGTGCCATTTCGAAATGTTCCTTTATTCACATGAAAACAAAATTACAAAAAAATAAATAAAACTAACTTCTAACTATATTGGTGGTGGGGTGAGTTTCTTTTTTTGGGGATAATGGAGAGTTGGGGAGGTTGTATTCGTATTTTGGTGTAAGCCCTAAACATCAAGGAGTCGATAAGCCTGAGAGACCCACCCAATCAATCTCTCTCTCATCGTAAGAATTGATAGAAAATTTGTTATCCTTTAGCTTTATCGAAAAATTAAGAGAGAGTGAGTGAGATAGAGAGATAGAGACTTTAGTAATTTATCATTTTTCGTTCCACCTATCCACCCGTTTTTGTACAGATTAACTTTTGTCATTCTTGAGGCTTATCTTTACATTTTCTTCCTTAGATTTTTTGCTGTTTTTTGATGTTGTTGTTGGATGAATTTTTTTTTTTAGCTTATAGTCCTTTACCCTTCAGAAGCCTTAATTTAATCTTTGTTTACTTCTTCTTTTGCACGTTCAAGGATATAATAAAGTTTTTTTTTTGTTGTTGACATAAATTTTCACATATTATATGTATGTATGTAGGTACATTCGCAAATTTTTGTACTTAATTGTTACTCATGTGAGTGAATATACATATTTTTTTAAATTCATGGACTTAAAGTGCTAAATAGCGTGACAGACAATAACATTTAAAGCTTAGATTTGTTTTTGATGTTATACAATAAATATGTATTTAAATTCAGAAATCCATTTAAAACATATACAAATTTACCTCTGATATGCCATACAAAAACATTGTTGAGACAAAAAATTTCATTATTTCCCACTTACGAACTGGGAGTCTTATCGATAGAGATTTTATCGTTATTGTGACACACAATAGTATTTTAAACCTAAATAAGTTTTAAAGTAGCGTCTCTTTATTCACCCTCAAATTAATCTTGACTGTCATTTTTTTGTTGCTTAATTTATTATTTTTAATTTGAAGTGCAATATAAAGAATGTCCCAAAATGAACGATGAAAGATTTGAATTTGCCACAATTTGTGTAGTAAAATGATGGCAACTCTAAAAACAATCAATTTGACAGCTGACAGTGTAAGGTGAGTACATTATAATAGAAAATTCCGAACTGCTACATTTTGGTGGAAATACCAGACTTTATATGCTGCTCCTTGGCCGCTCAAAAGCCCAGGGTTGCAATTTTAAATTAAGTAAGCATTTACTTAATGAAGGCAAAGTACATTTAAATCGGTGAAGCCGTATGACAAACTAGGTAAAAATCGATAAATTTTCCATTTTAAATGGCAATTTTAAATTTAATGCGGAGAGCTATAGTAAATTTGAACCAAAAGAATTATCACTTGTTTATTGTGCTGTTCTTGCTATTTAAACTTCACGAACTTCACTAATCGAAAATCAAAAAAATGGTTTTGTGGTAGGTACCATTTATAACCATTTTTCCGAACCTTTTAGCTTTTTAGTAAAAAAAATTACAATTTTGTTTTTAAGTTTTTGTGAAAAATAAGATTTTCATTATTATTTGCTAAAACAAAAATTGTATGGAAGGTACCGTTATTTTTGGTCCTTAAAATAAAAATGAAAAAAAAAAAAAAAAAAAAAACTTGGGTGAATGCCCAAAAATGATAGGTAGGTACCAAGTTTAAAGAAAACTGACCCACCCGTTCAATCTGCAATTGAAAGGACTTGACAGACAGACAGACCGAAAGAATTGCGAGCCTACTTTTCTCGACTTTGCAAAGTCAAATTTAATCCAAATCTCGAGTTCGATTTTTTTACCAATCCATTCGTGCAAGTAAAAAAAAACAAAATATCATCATGGTTTTGGCTTAAGAGATTTATTATAAATTTTCAGCTTTTTATGGAAATTAAATAATTATAAAATTTTTATATGTGTAAGAGAAGTGGGGGTGATAGAATGGATGTAAAAATAACACATGCTTACGTTGAATAGTTCCAAATTGGTTCAGTAGTTTTCGCGTATGCCTTCACAACATTTATCGCCAATTAATTTTGGATGATTTTAGATGCAGAACTCGTGCAAAGTTTTTATTTTAATTCTATGAATTATTGTATATCATAATTAATATAATATGTAATTAATATCCCAAAAAGTATTATTATATTATAAACGTTTGGTTAAGTTAGTCAAATAAATTTTCTCAGCAAATTCATTGGGGAGGGATTTTTATCCAAATTTGTTTAAATCGCATCTTTTATAAAAATTTTGGCAGTTCATTAAGCAAATGGTAAACATACACAAATGGGAAACTTATCTAGTGTTTACATCGTTGCATGAATGTACTTTGTACTAAACACCTGTTTTGTCGAAAAATGTTTTTTTCTATAAAATAACGCCATTAGGTCTTTTTGCCCAAAACCATAAAGCTCAAATTTAAAATGTCATAGCGCCCAAAACTTTATTAACATTTTGTTGTTGCACGATTTGGACAATATTACCAAGGGCTTGGGTGTTGTGACACATCCAATTTAAAATAAGCGTTTGGTCTTATTGGCCAAGGTAATATCGCCCAAAAAATACAAATGTCATATGCGCCCAAAATTGGACATATGCACCCAAAAATTTGTGATAAAACGCTACAGTGCCCAAATTAAATGTCATAGTGCCCAAAACAGTTTTGAAGTATAAAAACGCCCAAATTAGTAATTGTCGCATATTGCCCACAAGTTGTCATATTGTGTTTCAGCATTTGGGAATTGAGACAAAACTTCTGATGATTTTGGGCAATACGACGTTTTGAGTTTGAAATAATATCCCCCAAACTCATACCTACTTCAAAGACAACATAAAATTTCCCTTATCTGTGATTTTTTGTCTAAGGGCCAGTTGTACAAATATTTAAACCGTGGTTCAGCAATTTTTATCCACCGATTCCGGCGGATTAATTGAGTTTCAACAGTGGTTTACTGTTCAAGTGTGTGATAATAACCAATTACATACTTGAACCAGCGTTGAACCTTAGTTAATCCGCCGAAATCGATGAGTTAAAATCTTGAACCGAGGCTGAACCACTATTGTACAACTGGCCCTAAGAAATTTTTGTGGACAGAAATTCATAGTTCAGCTAAGTGACATGTATGTAATTTGCAGTTATACAAAATACTTGTGAATTTGAGTTAATACAGTTTCGAAATTTTTAAAAGAATTTCAGGCCAATTCTTAAAAATTTGACAGTTTGTAAGTTTTCGTGTAAAAACTAAAAAGTAATTGATTACCTATGTACAGTGTACACCTATGTATATGATGATTTCTCACTTATTTTCTTCTTGTAAAAAGATTCACAGAATTTCTCCCACCAATCGACAAATAATCCTGTTACAAAATCTGCAATCCCTTGACCTCTACTTTAACCTTTAGGTAAAAGACCTATTACAAAAACTAACTCATTTTACTGACTCACCATACAAACACACCATTCCATATTATTTATCATGCTATATGATCTTTTTTTCCATTAATTAAAAATAAAAACTACAAAACTCCAGTATTGTTTTTAGAGAATTATAAATAAGTATATACCGTCATGTTAACTTTGTTGCTGGTTGGCATAAGATTGCCTTTGATTTCACTCCTTCCCAAAAGCAAACAGCAACAACAAAAAACTTGGCTTTTAAATGTAATAAATTGTATTTAAAGTGTACTAAAACTACATTATATGTATATCTACTTACCTACTCCCATTATAACTTGCTTGTATTTTTTTTTTTTGTATGATGTACCTACAATACAATTTTCTATAAAATCTAGATTCTGGGAAACCAAACATTAACCCTACAACCTAAAAACAAAAACCAAACAAAAACAAAAACGTAAAAAAAAAAAACATTTTCTCACAGCGCGAACAATGTAAAACAAACTCCGAAGCATCCACAGTTAATTATACCCTTTTAATATAGACAAGAGTGCCGCAATGCATCTTGCATACATGGTAAAACAATACGTTGCTTCCCTTCGTTTATTTATGACCCCAAAATGGAGGACTTCCAGTGCCATAGCCTGCAACACACAAGGCAGCCAGGACGTCCCAAGTTCCAACTTCCAACTATGTATGGGTATAGGTAGGTACTCCACGATGCTATACGAGTTTGAGTTCTCGATTTTCTCCAAACAAGAAACCCGTGCGCGCAAGGAGTAAATAATAATAATAAAAAAAAAAAACAAAAAACATGTACAAAAAAATTGCTTGTTATGTGTGGTCTTGCAATTACGCACATACAGCTATTCCCCCAATTTCATCATCATGCACTCCCTTATTGTGTTTGACTGCAATTGTGCCTCCATCTCCATCACCATGTCCTAGTCCATCCTACCATGGTCTGGCTTGCTTCCATGGCATCCTATTTCGCATTCCCATTCCTAGTATCCAGGATCCCAGTGCCTCTCCTCTTTGGCTGTATTGGAAATGTACTCACCCTGTTTGGTTGGTTGGCGTCGAGACGAGGATAAAGCTTACAAATTAATTTTGCGTTGAAGGGTGAGAGAGAGCTGAATCTTCTCGCTCTGGTAGTTGTAATTTAAAGTACAATTCCCGTAAGTCGGGTCCTTGTCTTCGTATAACCAGAATCATCAGAACTGAGGAAATATTCGATTAATACTTCACAAACGGGGATATTTTTGGGGCACTCTTGTAATATATGGCTATAATGGCAGCATGGAGTTTTGAGTAGAACCTAGCGTACCCCATACTGTGTTAGGTCCTCAGTTAGGGTAGCAGTATATGCAGAACATATTATACATATCATATACATAGAGAGAGAAATATAGAGGACTTTACTGCACATATAGTAGTCTGACCTCATTTTATGGTGAAGAGTTGTAGAAAAATCCATCCAGTCAGCGGGTGGTTCTTTGCCATGCCATATAAAAAAAATATGAAAAAATACAACAAACTTTCTTGCAACTCGTTTCGGTCCCATTTAAAGTTTGCAATTTCATTTTTGTTCTATATCTATACTTTTGTGATGTTTTTTTTTGTTGTTTATATCCTGCTGATACTATATCTATATATACAGTACCTAACTCCTACTTTGACTGCTCCCATGGTTCTACATACATACATGCATTATATTGCTCGTTTATCCTTCCAGCTGATTTATTTGTATGCATTTCTGCTGTCGCCTTTCTAACCATATGGAAATAGTTTTCGAAGTTTTGAAATTTGAATGATGCCATCATATTACATAGCGTTAGTGTACACTCATATAAGTAGATACTATGCATTTTATACATGCATGGCATATTCAAGCTGAGTTATCTACATACAAAAAAAAAAAAAAAAAAAATGTCAAACAACACCAATATATTCATGCATAATATTTATATAACAAATATCAATATTTCGATGAATAAGGATACAACAATATATAAATAATAATAGTTACAAAAAAATAAATTGAAATATTACCCTAAAGAAGAAGAAGAAAAATAAGAAGAAAACGGTCGTTATGTGGAGGAACAGATGAAATAGGAGAAAAGCAGATGCAACGAGGCGATGACGACGACGCACATTATAGTCTCCCACAAGAGATCTATAATTTGAAGTTCTTTCTACAATCCGATGAAGAATACATTTTTTTTTTATAATAATAAGTATGTACAATGTAAATACCTACAATCGTGTTTGAACAAGTAAACATCAGACTAAGGCTTAGACGCTTAGGCCCATTGTCTTGAGTCTCAGTCAAATTTAATGAATCCATTATTCCAGATTTGATTTTCTTCACTTTCAGTTAAATTTAAAAGCCTTGTTAGAGAAACGTCAATTAACGATAACTGCGGTATTAGTTAATTGAACTCAAGAGCTCCATTAACGCTTCAAAACGCTGGAAATTCTTTTTCTTGACAAAATATTAGCACGCGCTTTGACATATTTTGTCCGTCATGAGAAATTTATTTTCATTTTAATTTTCAATAAACTTTGCCGTTTAAAATTATTTAAAAATTTATCATTTTTCTAAAAAATGGACCATATTTGGGAGAATATGTCTGATTCCGAAGATAAGATTAGATTAGATTAGATTTTATTCGTTTAATATAAGAATATACATATACATTTTCTTTTATTACTTTTTTCTATTACGAATATTTAAGGACATGACATTTTATGTCGTCTGCCTGAATGGCTTTAACAATTCCCTTAATTTACTTTTTTATTTTATTTTTTATTTAATTCAAATTTAAAATAATTGGATTCCTAATTTTTTTTTTAAATAACTCAATTGTAATTGGATATCATCAAAAATTCTTCAAAAATGTAAATTTAAAAAAAAAAATTATTAAAGTTTTTATTTATAATACAATAAATATACATATATTTGTAATGACTTTTAATTTAGCTAAAACGAAAAAAAAATGTGCGTAACACTTAAATGACAGTTAAATTATAACTTTTAGTTAAGTTAAAACAAAATATTAGAAACTTTCATTTATAATTCTCCTTCGGTATGTGGTTGGCTCCTTACTATACCCCACAAGCTGCTTCCAATTTTCACCGTTGAGAAGCCGTAGAATTTCGTCTTCATGCAGAATATTTCTTCCAAAGACTGCCCTTCTTATTTGGACATACTCCCAAAAAATGGCCAACATCTTCCTTTTTCTTCATGTTGCAGATACTGCAGATAACTGGTAAATCACTTCGATGAGGCATAAAACTGAGATGCAGCATTTCTCCTCTAATATGGAAAATTGTTTTGATAACTTCCACTGAGAAATATGGTGCAAAGTAGTTCGATTCATTGAGATTGTAATTCAGCTTGGAGTAAAATTTCCTTTCTGTTGATGCTCTCGCACTTTCCTTGAAAGCATACCTTTCATTCTCATCTGTTAACTGTATGATTTCATAAAATGCCTTCTTTAAATCACCATGATTCATTCCAATTTCATTATAGATGATTCCACAGTCCGCTGCTAGCTTCCTCCAATCTACGTACCATCCTTTTTTGTATTCAATTGCATGTTGCCAGATTACTTTTGGAAGCCTCGTGTCTTGCATTTTTGATATCCTTACTAGGTAATCGGCGTTCAACTTAAGAGAGTCCGAAGATAAACTCGTCGTCGAAAGACGCGAATATAAAATGTTCCAATGAATAGATATTAGCAATATGGGATGATGAAGATTTCGTTTACCGATTTTGTCTGTTGCTGTTAGAAATGAAGCTATGAGAAGTTTTTTTTGCCATTCGCAGTACGAATCTTCTTCGACGGAGTCTTTTATAAGACCGGTAATAAATGTGGCAAACTTACGGCAGTTTGTAAACCCTCAGCATTCGACGACCCTTTGCCATTATGCTGAGTATATATGTCCAGCATATGCGCTTTGGCGCATATACACGCTCCATTTTTTCCTTTTCGTGATCTGGAAATTATAATTATATAAATTTCCGTGAAAACCCATGAAAATATTGATTAATTTACTCAAGTGCTTTAAAATTATCTTAACGACATTCTTGTCGTACCAAATAACAAAACTTTGACGTTAAACAGAAAAATTGTTGAACACAGAAAAAAAATATATATATGGCGTTTTTCTTTTTTACCTCAGAGCAGATCACCGACCTGTCAAAAATTAATACTATGTTTCTCTTTTATCTCAGACAAATCAGAGCACATAAGTCGTGTTTCTTTTTTCCATCTGAGCTACCTCGGAGCATGATCTGTATGCTCAGAATAAAATGACCGAGCAAATCGAGCAAAACTGCTGAGCGAAGCCAACTTCATACAATTTTTATGTATGAGCTTTGCTCAGAGCCAAAAAAGAAAAACGTCAATAGGGACAAATGATTTTCCAATCTTTTGACTGGAAATTTGGAAGTTTGAAAGGAATGGAAATGTAAAAATTTTAATATAAGTTGTCAGGAAGTGCTCCATAGTTTTAAAGTAACATTTTTAAAGATATTTTTTAAGTTCTATATCTCGGGAATCAATTATAGGAGTAGGAACTAAGGAGTAAATTTTTTTAGTTAGTTGCATTGCATACAGACAAACTGTATTGCTAGCCATTAATAGTCTTATAAGAAGCGGTGTTTTTAAAGGTTCAAAATAAGAAATAAAAAAAGGAATGGTAAGCTATTTATAATATACAAAAATTATTGTCTATATTTTGTTATAAATAAGTTATTCTGTATAACAAGTTTCTATAAATAATTTCAAATAAATGCCAGAACCAATGCGTATGGCTTTTCGTCTAGCAAAAATTTAAACAAATTAAATTCGTTTATTCTTTTTTTTAAATTTCGATTAATTTCAGACTGCCAAACCAAAATTATCGAAAAAATTCAAACTGAATTAAATTACAAAAGTCATTCTGTAAAATCAATTTCTTTGGGTTTTCAATTGGCAAAGATTGCATTGATTTTCTTTAGAAGGAATAATAGAAAATTATATTGTTCGATTTAACGAAGCAATAAAATATTAAAAATAAAGTCGTCTTTATAAAAATATATATGTATCTTCAAAAGAATTTGTCGAGTTTGCTGTACAACACACTACAAAACAAACTGTATACAGGAAATGTACCTGACATATTATTTGAAATTCAAACACCAGCAGAACACTCATAAAATAAAACGGGATACGGGTGTCAAGATTCAGGAGTTTCTACTTATAAAATCTTCGAGGAGTATTTTATTGTATATAAAAAATAAGATACCAAATCTTTGGTATTCGTTTATGTGTATATAAATAGGTGTATATCCTCAAGTAGAGAAAATTGGAAACCCTATAAAGAAGGTGTAGTTGGTTCAGCAATGAGAATTTGATTTATCCTTACCTAGGAAGCTAGGATCTGTACCAGGAAGGAAGAGAGAGCCATGTACTTGTGTACCTTCTTAAATGTACACGTTTGGATCTGAACAAAGCTCTAGCTCTGTGTGTGTCTTTGTTGGTACATCATTTTATAGATTTGGTTCCTGCAAAGTATAGGTATACCTGCACCTTCATAGTCATTCGTTGGTAGAGGTGGACTATATGATGCTGACGATAATGATTCTTGAGCTTCAAGTGGCAGTGCCCGATGCAAGCAGCATATAAGACATCCACATGAGCTCTTCTTTTTCGTATAGAATTAAGTGGGTATAGACAATTGTACGGATAGTTTGCCCAGAAGAACAGATATTTCTGTTCTGAGACTCACACTAGCACACAAAACACATTCAAACAAGCATAAACATTCGTTTAAAGATTAAATCTTCATTCTACTCGGTATCATATTATGAAGGTACTCTACCGCATCTTCGTTTGGGAGTTGGGAGTTAAAGGGAGTTGGAGTTGTCCTTGTCGTTACCGTTATAACGTTGTTGACGCAACATTTTATTGTGCAAAATTCAAGAAAATTGTTTTCCATTGTCAATAAGGATGAAGACAGTTTATTTCAGAAATGAAACTATACTGCACAGCAGCGACTCCTGCTCGCAAAAATATATAAGAAGAACCATCTAATATGTTGAAGATTGGAGTATACCTTATATCTATTTAGAGTTTCTATAGCTACGTGTGTGCATTTATTTTTGCAGAAATGATTATCCTGTCAGCTAAAACAATTGAAACTCTTGAGTCCTGACATCTCTTCCACATCTCTGATGCCTGCAGTTTAATTCTAATTGAATCAAATTGTCATTGTTGTTTGAAATATTTGTTTCTTTTAACACAAAATTTCTATATAGATCCTTTGTGAGTTGACACAGGGATAATCTATTGTCTAAACTCGAATTGTTCCAATTTGTAGTCTATTTAAAATTTTATATCAATTAACTCGTGGTTTCTATGTACAAGAAACGATGATGAGATCTGTTGACTATGAAGATTTTTACTTCAACTTTGCAGGCAACAATCTTGATGGTAATATGAATGTAGAACTTGGTTGTTAACAACGACTTGTGGGTATAGTGTGTGGGTACATATTTGGGGCAAACACTATGTCCTTAAAAGTTAGGCTGGACGTGCGTCTTCGTGGGAAGGGTATATATAATCGTCTCTATTTATACTCAATCCATTGAATAATTATTATTCTTTGCTAAATATCCATCAATTTTCAACTCCGATTAAATAAAAAAATTTGCTGTTTCGTACGTACTTACTCTTATAGATCAGGAGGTTTAGGTTTGGAAATAAGTAAAAAACATGTAAAAAAGTAATGAAGAAAAGACAGTTAGAGAGTCTAGTTCTAGTTGATGGACATTTTTCCAAACACAATTTTCTCGGATGTGGTTTTAAAGGGATGTGGGGTAAGTTACCTGTATGTAGGTATAAAGGTACATATACAAATTATTTTTCTTAAAGATCTTCAACTTCAATTTTTAATTTGACATTTATTGCTTTAATAAATTTGTATCAGGTCAAAACTAGACTGTACTGAATTTTGGAAACTTTGTCCCCTATATGTTTTTAGCTTCAGAAAGTCGCACCAATAACAAAGTGTTGGAGCTGAAAATTGTTTACTTGTATGCTTGTTTTCTATATGATCAATAAAAAACGAAATAAATAGATACAAAAAAAATTCTTTGAGTAACAATAAAATGGATAGTCCAGCTTTAAAAAAAAAATGTATGTGATGTAAAGTCTTGCGTATAAATAGTGAACGCAACTCGCGCTTAATTTAATAATTTATTTTTTAAACTCTATAAAATATCAACTAAAAGCCTTTATAACATCAGTAGCTAAATTTTGTGAAGAATATGTCGCAGAAAACAGCTGTTTTGTGAAAAGAAATTAAATTCAACCATTCATTATTTCAAGTGAATTTAAAAAAAAAATTTAAATAATAAAAAAAAAAAAAAAAAAAATAACAAAATAAAAAAAAAATTAAAATTAAAAATAGCTTTTAACTTTGCAAAAATAAAAACAAAACAATTTCAGAGTTAAATCACTTTTTATCACAAATATTTATTGCTCCGTTTCGATTTTTATTTTCCAAAAAAAAAGTTCACACAAATTTCAAGACTATTTCTGTCAAAATTTAGCTAACGAATTATTTAGCTAAAATTAGTGATGTATGTAGAGTAAGAAACAAAAATTTGTTTTATTATAGCGGAGTTGCGTACCACTCGGCTAAAATGTGTTGCTTAATTTAATATTGGCTTAATTTTAAACAGAATTTTGTATGGAAGATACAAACCCAGAGTGACCTGAATACTATTTTTAATTTAAGAAATGTTGTGTTGTAATTTTTATATGTGTATACAATTTTGGAAACATTTTTAAGAAAAAAACGGTACGCCAATTTTTAGTGTTTATTAATGCGAAATTAAAATATAAAAAAAAATATCATCTGCACATTTTAGAAATACAGAATTTTCAAAAAATAAATTAATTTTTTTTTTAAATCCAAATGAGAGATTTAAATGATAGATACAATTTATTCTAATAATATGGTAGATCTTACCTACTAATGTAAGGTCACATAAAAATTTTAATCAAAATCGTAGGAGCCGTTTTTGAGAAAAATGCGATTTTCATTTTTTGCTACTGTTATTTTTGGTCCTTAAAAAAAATGAAAAAAACGTGTCGGGAGAATGCCCAAAAAATGCTATGTACCAAATTAAAAAAAAATCGACCCACCTGTTTAGGATGCAGCCAAAAGGACAGGCAGATAGACAGACTGGCGAGAACCACTTTTTTAAAGATCGCTATCATCGTTATGTCAAGTTTGATCAAAATCTCGAGTTCAATTTTTTTTACGAATGCATAACTTGCCATATATGTATGTACATGCATAGTACTTTTATATCGCAAGTAAAAATTTTATTATATTATACTATATTGTGTTATTACTTTGAACGATAATAACATCAAATAATCTATAATACCTACTTTATTTTCGTAAATTCATAAAATTGTCGGAGGACCTAAAATTGAAATTTCCACTAATGTTTTTCATGAAATCAAGATACTACATCCTTAACTAGCAAATTGATTCTCCTTATTTTGAGCAAAAATCAAAGGACCACCCATTTCTAGGACATAGTATAGATACATTCCGAACTAAGAAAAGTCCTTTTCGAATATATATGTATAATACTTTGCCACAGAAGAAAATTATAATTCGTGGTTTTTATTGATGATGATTTTTATCCTTTATTTTTTTTTTCTCTCTTGAATTCTGAATCCGAATCCGAAACAGAATCAAAAACCAAAAACCCAGACAGACACCCATACACATAACATAACATTTTGACATCCGTGCAGCAGAAAGTTTTGGTGTTCGAAATTTCATGCAAAAATAAACACCTTAACGTGTGAACGGAGAAGGATCCTGAAGTTAATGGTGTGAATGCTGAACGGTAAGTTAATTGGAAATGCTCAACCTCCACTCTTCAAAGCAATGGTGCAGGCAATGAATAAGGTGGGGGGACAGAGTGGTTGTGGGGGATAGAAAAGGACTTCTTGTTATTCGAGGAATACTGTATGACATGACGTTTCATTTGTTTGCTCTTCCAAATGATAATAATTGGTGTTTTGGCTTGGAGTGCGCTGTGTAGAGGTGTGGGTGTGTAATGTGTATGTATTTTTGGTACGAATGATTTTTGTGGCAGCTAGAATACCAAACAACACCTTGTTTCTACGAATAGATAAATACCCGGAGGGTCTGTTGGTAATTTTACTGCCAAGGTTATATAATATTTTGCACCAGCATCGAAGCCCCTCCTTACTTCCATCTTTCCTTCCTTTCTGCCCTTCACTCCTTAATTTGTCGTCGGTATATAGTTTCGAATGTCACAGCGAGGAACTGAAGTGAATTCATTTAGAAACGAAAGGTTTTATCCCTGAATAAGCATCTGAAGACTAAAGGTAGATAAACAATATAATAAAAATATGTTTATTGATTAAGATTCAGGAATCAGGATGTTTTCTTCTTTTATTTTTATAGACTTTATCTCTAGCTATATATGTATGTATATTTTTTTTCATCTGTTTTAAGAGTTTCAGGAAGGAAGCATTGTTTGATGATTAATAAAAACATTTATTTCTTAATCGCATGTCTTTATGGGACATTTGGATGGCGGGATATAAAAAAATTTATTATTCGTACAGACATCGATGAGCCAGCCGTTAGTATGTTAAATCAAACAGTTAAACGGTAGATTTTCATTTTTATCGTTGTTTTTTTGTTTTGTGTGATGCAAGAAGCAAACCATAAATAAAGCAATTTTATCAATAACTATAATAAGAGTATATAGAGTTGGTTGGATATAGAAGAGTTTATTTTTTTTATTGATTTCTCTGTATGACAAGTTTTAACAGTTCACTGAAAACCACTTTACTGCCTGATCTCTTGGTTGGTAGCTCTGATATTGATGTATATATTTATGATGCCTACTTGAACATGCGTAAAAATGCTGGGTGTATATAGAGGCATTGCAAATTATAGGCTGCCTTTTGGCATAAAAAGTAGAATAAGATATCCTTGAGACAGGTTTTATATCTATTTATAGGCACTATAAAAACACATCAAACAATCGTATATCTTGTATTTTTGTGCAGAAGTTTTTTTTTTTTTTTTTTTTTGAACTGAGGTGTCATATGAAGCAGACAATTGAAGATTTTTTAGTTAAAAAAAATGCTGGTTTCACAGCGTATTCGCTCGTGTTACCGTGTTACAAATAATATAGGATTTCTGCTTTGGAATTGAGAAAGAAAACCGCTATTTTAGAATCGAAAATCAGTCAAATGCTTTTTTTGAATTAGTTGTGACCATCAGTTTGTATCAAACGCGACTTCGAATTTAAGTGAATAAGTAGTGGAAGAGCCATACCCAACTAAGAAACTCTCCAGAGCTAAGCCCTCGACATCTTCCATAAGACTCTTTTATATATGGTTTCTATACTTAAGAATTAATATCTTGTTATGAAACTTAAATCGTCTCATAACTTTTTTATTTTAAGAGTTGAACAATTTTGCAGCTTCAAAATACTAAATTCTTATTCTTCTCTGAGAAAATACTGTATGAAAAAGATATATAATTTTTTAAAGTTTACAAATACTCTATTCTCTTTTGAGCACATTTCATTGGAAGAGACGCATTCTCATAGAAAAACGAGGTGAGAGCCTCCCATAACTCGACCATTTAACACTTTTAACAGTGTTATAATAATCTAGTAGTATTCGGCAAGATTATAGCTTTTTAGCTCCCCATACATTAGTCTAGTCAAGCACTTGAATCATCTTATGAGAGGGAAAATGTTACTTGGGTAACAATGTTTTTAACGAACAATTTTCGTCAGTGATATTCGCGCAACTTAAATTTGGTGTCCGTTTTCTAGGTCACCAGATCCCCAAGACCCCACTGGCCGTAAATGATCAACGAATTTTTGCATTCCTCGATTGGATGAATTGATGGTACCTACTGGGAGGAAATGTGGTTCCAGTAGGATGGAACCGCAGCGAACAGTGACGCCCTGGTGGAAAAAATCGATTTTTTGAAACTGTTGATTGCAATTTGCTGATTTCTGTTGCTCAGAAAATATGCATACTACCCATATAATCTGAGTACTATTTTTAGCAATTATTTTGACAAAAAATTAAATAAAAAACCCTTTATAGAGGCCCAAAGTCAAAATATAGGAAATTGTTGGTCTGTTTGGTAACGTGAAATTTCTTGCGAATTTGCACAAATTTTCACAAAATTTCACAATTTACTCTCAAAACCCATAGAAAAAAAAGCAGTTTTTGGGAAATTTGTTGCAAAAAAAGTTACCAAACAGGCATTGTGTGTGAACATGAAGTAACTTGGCAACCATGTTATGTCACTGCAAGGCGAAGAAGAAAAATATTTTGTTTTGCTTCTCTCGGATGCCTGAGCTCCATGATCATTTATAATCTTGAAAAAAAAAGTACTAAGTGCGTTACAGTCAGAAATTCATAATTTAATTCTGTTTTTAAATCAAATTGTTTTTTTATACGATTTTCTCAAGAACTTGAACACATTTTAAGCATTTGGTTTTAAATAGGAATAAAAATGAATAAAAATTGATAAGATCATTGAATAAAAAAAAAACAAAAATACTTCCTACTTCATGACGAAAAATTTTGAACAAAATTAGTTTAAAGAATATTTTATAATTTTTTTTGTTTTTAATTTTAAGTTTGAAAATTAATATTTCGGACACAATTTACAAAAAAAAAAAAACAGAATTGAAATAATATGAATTTCTGGCTTCTAAAAAGGCATAACATGACATTGTAGACATTAATTTTTTAATCTTTTTTTTTCAATTTAAAGTCGATTTAATCCCGCCTATAAACTGAGGGAAATAGACCCTTTTTATAATGTCTTTCTTGTCTTGGCTTAACCTACACGCTCAAGATTTTTTCACATCATATTATGCAAAACACCCTCTATAAAAAATCTCTGGTTCATATTTTGACCAAAATAATACTTGCACCTTTAGCCTTCACAAAGCTATATGAACTATATAGAATCCAAGAAGCGAGAAAAGAATTAGATGAACTTTTGTGTGGGCGAGTGACATTTTCCTCCGAATTGTGCAATAACTTCAATATTTTTTCCATATCATCCTACCGCTTATATCCAGAGAATTGAATCAGAATACAGCAGGATATAAGAAATCTTGACTTTAGAATTGTTAAACATCAGACATTTTTCAAAATATTTTTAAAATTTTAATATTTTTAAAAATTAATTTCAGATACGAATTTTTTACATTTAAATTTTAATTAAATGCCGTTAAAGCTAGGCTAAGAGCGTTCTTACGATATTTAGTCATTATAAATAAAAAATCGCAATTTTCACATACGCATTTCCGTCGTGCGATTTTTTTAATTTTTTGTCGAATAATAAAGTTAGTCATACAATATAGATGATGGTAGGTTTAATCTAAAGTTACTTAAATAAAAACAAAAAACGAACAAAACTTCTTATTTATGTGTTTAAAAAACAACAGGTAATTTTTCAATATTTTTTTATTCCACTATTAACACATATTTCTGATGTGGAAATCTTCTGATTTCAAAAAATATTTTATGGCAGCTCTAGCCCTCAAGGAGAAAATAATATCTATCAAAAAGATATCACCAGAAGTTCTAAAGAAAATCGTGAAAAATTCCAAAAAAAATCAAAGCCGAAAAAAACAATGGTGGCGTGATTTTTTCCGAATAAGTATTAAAAAAAAGAAGTTCCATTTCAATTCATGATGGGTATAGCCTTGGAGAAAAAAGTTCACCTTGTATATTGAGGTGTATTTTATTTTATACAAACTTTTTTTCGAGGTTTAAATATACAGTAACATTTCCAAGTGAAAACCTACGATTTTTTTTCTTAATAAATAAACTAATGAGACCCCAACCAAAATCGTCTGGCAACTGTCTGCTGCAGGGGTTTATGTTTATTTGGATGAAGCTCTAAAGGTGTTCGAAATAAAATTCATTTGTATATATATGTATAATTATGTTAAATTTTACCTTTGCTATAGATGTTTTGAGAAGGAACCGACAAAGGATAATATATGACAAATCCATGCAAATAAATAAATAAGTACTCGTATAGCTTGACAGCTCGTAGAGAACCTTAAAACCATTCAAAAACAAGCCCTAAAGATCAGACTAATTTAAAAACAAATGTGTCTGTAAAATTTACATACAGACATGGAATAGAATTTTTTATTTAAATTTATACTTCAATAATTAACATGAATAAAATATTACCATTAACTTTTGGTAGGATTTTTTGAGGCAGTGTTCATAGGTCCTCTTATAACAGACTTTCATTTGTAGGTATATAAAAGTTTAACAAAAATAAAAATAATAATTTTCTTATTATTTGTGCTTCTCTTCTTCTTATTATAACAGTTTAACTAAACAAATTTTAAAATATTCAAAATAATCGAATTGTAAAACTAAAAATATCTGTTTAAATTGATGAAATTCAATTAGAAACAAATTTTTCTAAATTTAACCAAATAATTTATTTTTATTTCTTTATTTCATTAATAATTTAAAATTCTATCAAACACAAAACTTCTAAAAAGATCTGTCACATCTAAAAACAAAAATAAACATTCAAAAATTATTGTATTTTTTTTTCCTGTTGATTTTATTTTGCAATACAAAATATTTGATTCCCATATAATAACGAAATATAAACACAGCCACATATATAAAAAAAAAACACAAATACCTATACAAGTGTACACTAAACATGTAGAAAACATTTTTAATATTCATAGAGACTAAATCGTTGTTCCTAACATTTTTTTTTAATATTTTGTTTGGTGCATCATCATGGCATAATGAATTTGTTAGGGCTGATGCTGATGATTATGTTATATGTTATGTTTTCCTTATGTATGTATGTATGATGATTTTTGATGAAAGGAACATCATTTTGAATGAGAGTTGTGCAGAGACTGATGATATGGTACCTCTATTAAAGTATTTATGTGTGTAGAGTATTTTATATGCAAAAATGAGGAAAAAGCTATTCATGAATATTAAATCACAAACAAAACATCAAAAAACAGATAAATTGAAAATTATGTATTTATGTAGGTATACCTTATGTTTTAATGAGCTTGTTTAATTAGATGAATTCAAGGGAAATATAAAATATCAACATTGATGCGCATCAGTAAAACCTTTAATATTGGTTTTCCTTCATTCCTTTGGTTTTATATATATTTTAAATGTTGTATATAGATTCAATTTAAAGGGCGTATTTGGAGTTTTGTTTATAATTATGTACATATATATGTATCCAAAATCTAAAATATATAATATGAATGTTATACCTACAATTAATATAGGACTGAAATAATTTTACTAAAGGTCCTAAAAATTTATTCACATTTTTAAAATTACACATTCGAATAGTTGTGGTCAATTTAATGCAAACAAACCATTTTTAATTAAAAATAAAATAAAAATAGCTCTCACGTAAACTTCTGTGACCCAATGCATATACAGATGCATCTGGCTTGGTCTGGTTCACTTCTCAGTGACGGCAAAAGTTTTTAAAATAAAATTAAACAATTAGGACCAAGCGCCACTAAAAGGAGTCTGATGATCGACGTGACAGTCGTTAAATTTTTTGAGAGATTTTAAAAATCATAGCAATTTTTTAATTGGTGAATGAATTCTATTTGTTAAAATATTAATTATTTTTCTTTTAGGATTTTAATTTATTTTTCTATATATTCTTACATTTGTAGGTATGTTTTAATATTTTGAACTTTACTGCAATTTAATTGAATTTAATATTTAAATACAAAATTGACTTTACATCATTAAAATAAATATACAGTAAAATACATATATTGACATTAAACACAAATTTGACAGCAAAAAAAAAAGTGGTTTCGAAAGTTTTAATTTTTTCGAAAACTTAAATACATAAACCCATTTTTTGACATTCGTCTTAAAATTATTAAGAACAATATAAATACAAGTAACTAAATATAAGTACTTAATTATGTAAAATTTGAACAAAAAAAATCACTTTCATATTTTTCAAAATTTTTTGTTAAAAAATTATTTTTTAGAACTTTGTTTGAATAATTTGTTTAAAAATCAATTATAAATATCGTTGTTGTTGTTTTTTTTTTTTTAATGTTGTTTTAATTTTGTATAAGTACCCATCGACCGTTAAAGATCTTACTTTCGTAGTCGAAAAATTGAACAAAAATACTGTTAATGCAAATAAAATCTGAAAAAAAAGAGCCACCTTCTGTAATTTCAACTTAACAATGTTTTTCTGAACATTTTACAGAAAAAGGCATTAGTCCGGCTACAAAAAGAATTTATTTGTTATTGTTTTTTTTCCAAAAACGTTTAAGTACTATGACGGTACCTGTACGTTCCATTTGACTTTCTCGAAAACGGTTTACCTTTTTAATTAAATTTTGAATGATGAACACTATACCAGAACATTTTAATAGAATTATTGTGTTTCAAAATTTCGAAAAATAAAATTCAAATTTTTTTATTTTTAAACTCATTACTAGAAGTTTTTAACACAATTTGCAGACCAAAAAAAACATTCACCCAAAACTGTATCCTTTTTGACTGAAAACTATACATTTTATGAAAAAGAACCTTTTTTTGTATTTTCGAAATTCTCAATAAAAAAAATAACCTTTTCTAAAAAATCAATTTTTTTTTGAAAATTCGACACTTCAAAAAAAAACTTATTGATATGTTTGGAAATAAGTTTACAAGTGTTGTATAAATTTGGCATACCTCACTCCAGTTTAACAAAATCCGAAGGCATTGCTTTAAGGTGATGATGATGGAAACGTTTTGGCAATGGTAATGGCCATACTGCTCGACAGATTGAAAGCAATTATTATTGAGGGAATAAATTTTGAAGTTTCACCTTTTTCAAAATTAGAATTTTTTTTTATTGTTATTTCAAAGAGCAAAAAAATCATTTGAAAGTGGGCGTAGTTTCTATAATGACATTTGACAACTGAAATTACCTGGCAATAGAAGGCTATCCAATGGACTAAATTGTCATTGCCATTGAAATTGCCTCAAATATTCCCAAAACGTATAACGTCGTCGACTCAGGAATAATTTAAGATGTAGATTGCCAATTCGAACTGTTTTTAGAAGACCTACAGTTTACATAGTTTATTTATAGTATTTTTTATTAAAAATTTGTTCAGTTAATAAATGTTTTAAATAGAACAAAAAAACAATGTAAAATAGTTTTTTTTTTAAATAGAAAAAACTATTAGCTATTGATTTACATTTCAAATATTTTGTTAATACGAAATAATTGAGGTAGAAAAATTCTGAAACTTTTTTTTTAGTGCTTATAATAAAAAAAATAAGTTCATTTCAAAACCCATTTTATCCACTTGAATTTTTTTTTAGAAGAAAAACATTTTTATCGATTTATTCGAAATCTCTAAAAGTGAATAAAATGGGTTTTGATACTGATCCTAACAATTTATAAAAGACTATCGATGCGACAGTTATAGAAAATACATATGTAAGCTATGGTATACCTATAGATTGCTTTGGATTGCTTCCTGAATGTGTTCATTTAGATCTCCGCCAAAATCTGTCCTAAACCAATATTTTAAATAAATATTTTACAATTTCACAAAATTTTATATTCACCTCCCTGATAGATATGATAATTTCATGATTCAGTTAACTTCATAGGTAATTATAAATATTTTCATTGTTATTCCAATTTTTCGCTCACGTCATAAGCTTGCAGTTCGCCTTTTAACTTTTTGTATTCATAAACATTTTTTGTATTCATAAACATTTTTTGTACTCATAAACACTTCCATATATTTACAAGTAGGCATGTAAATTAATAGTTTAAAGATAATCGATTTTGTTACGTTAACCAAAGTATTGATATGAACTAAACTATTTTTTGAAGCTAAATCTAATCTTCAACTTCTTTGTCCGACTTATCATGCAGCTATAAGATCCAGCCTTAAAGCATTTAGATCCAGCCCAATAAAAAATATGCTTGCAGAAGGAGGTTTTTCATCAATCGAAGACAGAAGAGATTTTCTTAACTCAAAACTTGTTGCAAAAATTTACGACTCATTCAGCTCTCCGATCCACTCTGATGCAGTAAAAATTCTAAGCCGTCGCAAAATTCCCAAAACTCCCTCATCCCTTTACAACGCTTTAACATTTGCAAGGAAAATTGGCCTGGACGGAAAGGTAAAATCCCTAGAAATAGAGAAGCTTCCTCCCTGGTTACTGGTACGAGAATCAATTAATATTGAACTCTCCAGATATAAAAAAGAGTCAACTCCGAAAGAAAAATACCTTCAACAATTTTATGAGTTGATAAACACCTACACCGAAAACCACTGGGTCATTCTTTTCACTGATGGCTCTAAGAGTGAAGTAGGCACGGGTTTCGCAATCGTTGATTCAAATAACCATCTCGTTTCTGCTGAAAAATTACCAACATACTTTTCAATTTTTTCAGTTGAAGCGCTAGCAATTTTAAAAGCAACAGAAATTGCTTTAAAAAGCAAAAAGTATACGGTGATTTGCACGGATAGTCTCTCTACTCTAGTTGCAATCAAAAATGTAAACAATCGCTCAACTATCATTAGTAAAACACGAGACAACATCATCAAACTAGGTGTACGTGTAATACTCTTATGGGTACCAGGTCACATCGGTATTAAAGGCAATGAATATGCAGATCGCGAAGCTAAAATAGTTTCCAATAACAATAACACCAATGTAAGTCAATATCAACCTACCAAACAAGACATCATTAAGCTGGCAATTTCCTACTGGCAACAAAAAAAAGCATTGGATTGGTCCCAATACCATCACCACTACTCTTCAATCAACCAACATTGCAACCCTGTTACTTACCCAACATCCACGACTGCAATTATGAATAAATGCTTCATCCGATTACGAATTGGACACACGCAACTTACCCACAGTCACCTACTCAACAAAGAACCTCCACCGATATGCCACCTCTGCCAATTAAACCTCCAGCTTTCCATTAATCACTTAACATCTGATTGTCCAAAAGTTAATGAAATTTGTACCAATTTATACAACAAAAACCTTAAAAATCTTCTTTTGGTTCCTTCCGAACAAAACATAAAAAATGTATTTAAACTTTTAAAATTATTAAATTTAACAAACTATATTTAATTTTTATAACAAATGTTCTGTCCGCGGGGCGGTCAGAGGAGGCGGGACCCTAAATGGTGTTCTTGCCCTTTTCTGACCGCCCCGCGGATGGACGTTTAAACTAATTTGTTTTTTAATCTTTAAACCTTATACCTTCAGCTAGAAGCCCTGGCAGCTATTAGCTTTTAAGTATTATTCTGTACATTTATTGTAGAGCGTAATAAATAATAATAATAATAATAATAATAGTTTAAAGCTAAAAACGAATCGCATATTCACATCCCATCAAGCGAATTCACTTTACCATAACCTCAGGGCCAAGAAAGTCATATGTGGCATGTGTATCACTGCTAGAAATTTCTATTTACAAAAATAATGTTAGGTACTGTGAATGTCAACAGCAAACGCTGCTATGAGGGGCAAATTAATTTAATTCCAAGAAAATATTGTAATCCTATATATATTGACCTTGATTTCTTGTTAAGAATTCAACCATTTTTCCTTGAAAATTTTGTACACAAAAAATGTTATCTTTTTTCCATGAATTCCGGTTTTTTTTTAATTCCTCGGCTAATGATCCTCCCCCGCAAAAATTTTATCTTTTATACATTCAGTGTTTGTACCTATTTTTAGAGACCTAATTTTTTAGAATTTCATAGAATTTCGGTTTGAACGAGAATTTCAATTTACCCTTATTTCATCATCATCAATTAATTTTAATTGAATTGATGTTTTGTATGGCAACAATTTATCTCCTTCCGTAAAACGAAATTATTATTAGCTTTTCCTTAAATCGAATATATGAGGAAAAAGAAAAGGAAAGAAACTGAATCCGATTTTCTTTAAGAAATAACATAAAATCTCTTAAACAATGTTCTTGAGACTATCACATTGAACTCCTAAAAAGCTAACATTTAAATTTATTTATTTCCCCCATTCAATTGCTAGATATTTCAAAAGAACCGTTAAATTTGACACAGAAGAGTCATATTAAACATTCACATTATACAATCTTTTTATATACCTATGTACATACGTATCTTAACGAATTCTATTATAAAATGAATTACAATTCTAACATCCTGTTTGAACTTAATTTTCTAAAACTGTTTGCGAATGAAGTTGGCAAAATAACTGTATAACTTTTATTTTTTTTTGTCAATCTTTTATAAAGGCCAGCATTGTGTCCAGGAGAAGAATCAAACAGCAAAACTAACATAATAACCAAAATAAAAAAAAAAAACATGAATGTATGAAATTTCTCGAAATGTTATCCTGGAATTTCCGGTTCTTCTTTTCATTTATATCAAACACACAATGGCTACAATTTATACATTTTGAAGACATGATTCATACAATCATATCATGTTCGACACACAGAAGCAACTAACTATACATTGCTACATAATATATATTTCGTACAATGAACATTTTCTAAGTGCATCTAATCTCGTCCTTGATGTGTACGTATGTATGTATGTATATGTACTTCCTGTGTATGTGTGTGGCTGTGGTGACTTTAGAATATGAATTCTATAAAATGAAAGGTATTTTCTATATCATCCCATATAGAGACCAGCCCAAGCCCTTTAACCAAAACGCCCGCCCCCTCTTAAGGTTGAATTGAGGGCGATTTATCTTTTACTCCCGAGACTTTTCAAACTATCCAGTTATCCACATATCACACAAAAAAAGGCTTGAACCTTGAAGATTATATTTCTTCTTCAACAAAATAATAATAAAAAAAAAATAAGTTCACATTCAATTTTCATATTCTAGGTACTACAATGGGGCTAGTGTGTGAAATGTAAGTCCTCGTATATATGTGTGTATGTAAAAATGTTTTTCAAAAATCCTTTTGTGAGGCTATTCTTTGAATAGTGCATTCGTCGTAATAACTTCTTAATCCCGTAAGAGCGTATATACGAGTTGCGGCAGCGGATTTGGGTGGTTGACGAAGGGTTTGATATAAAGGATAAGTCTGTGTGTACGATGACATACGTATTGTAACGCTTAAAAGCATAGGATTATGATTTTTCGTGTTTTTTTGTCCCACACAAAAAGAAAAATAAAGATTGCGGGTCATGTCCGGTGATACTCGTGGTAATATATATGTAGGTACGAGTATCAGCACAATACAATAGCTTCTTTTGCCTTGGAGTACAAAGATAATCTGCAGATTGAACAATAAAAATGAAAAGTTAATGATACCTAGTCGATGCACTAGCCTTATATCGTAAAGTAAAATAGAACTTTGAAAATATAGTGCGTTTATAGATTGGGTCATGGTCACATAATCACCATGTACTTCATGAAAAAAAAAATTGATTTTTTTTTTTAAATTTGAAACTTAGTATTTTTTGAACACTTCCTTGACGTTGGTTTTGATATTTTTTAATTATTTTAAAATAATTATCATATATTATTTCTATAGTCTAGACTCCTTTCCGACTCTCATACTACACCGATTTTGACAAGTGAGGTGTCAATCGAAGCGAAATTACCTTCTGATTTGACTATAGATTATAATGTTATTTTAAAAATGTTAATAATTTTGTTCAAAAAATCCATTTGTTTGTTTTCGTGCGTCTTTTATTTTTATGTATAATACCGAGAATTCTCGCACGGCAGGTTAGTGTTTTTAAATTCAGTTAAGGAAAATGTTATGTTCTCGAAAACGGTTCGAAGATTTTGATATTTTTTTTTTTTTTTTTTGAAAATTTGATAAATCTTGAAGGTGAGTGTTAAAATTTAATGAAAATCAATCTCAAACTGATATTTTAATTGCATATTTATTTCGTAAAAAATTGGTGAAGAAATTGCCAAGAACTATGACTTATGTATGAAGTTAACTTAAAAATAAATAATACAATTTTTTTTTTTCAAATTCAATATGCCTTAACTTTTTAAAAAGTCAGAAATCAATTCTTTTGTTTTTATTTTTAAATCAAGATTTGATAGTTTTTGAAAAAAAAAAAAAATATTTAAAAACTCAAAATTAAAAATAAAATGCAAATTTTTCGTTTCAAAATTGTATGTTATTCAGTTACTTACATAATTACTTTTTAGAATTTTAAGCTCTCATCAATTTTATATCATTTTTTTTTTAAGATCATAGAAAACTAAATATTTCCTACGTAAGTTCGTTTAGTTATTATAATTTTCAAAAAATTATTACTTTTATTTTGTATCTTTTATTTTGCTAGTTTATTCTCTTGTTTTCTAAAAAATTATTTTTTTTAAAGCCTTGGCTTTTTGACGAAAGTTGTAGGAAATAATTTTTTTAAATTTGTATATTTTGCTCTTTAAATTTTCTCAAAAACAAGAAGACATATTTAAGTATCTGATTTAAACTTTTTAATTCATAAGAAGCCAAATATGGTTTTTCATGTTAAAGTCCGTTTTTATCTTTAAAGTTCACCTTAAATCGATTTAAGAAAATTTAAAAAATAAATAGAATTAAATTCTGATTAAAAAAGTATTAATATATTAATATTTTGAGATGAAATTTTAAGCAAAATTATTTAGTTTCAGTTCAACAGCTGAGAAATAATATTTTTTATTTTACACATTGCTCTAAAATCTATTTTATTTCATCATCTCTGGCTTCAATATGTTCTCATGAGCAAGTACATATATACGAGTACGATTCAGTCACATTAATTTTATAATAATTATCTCATCTATTATACAATATCTAATTTGGTGTTCATTTATTTATTTTGGTAGAATATAGTTAGGGTATACCTACATCATAAACTTATGGTTTATTATCTACTATTACATATTTTTATACTATAAAATAAAAGCCTTTTCCGGCCTTTATTTTATAATGGTAGGTACTTTCGAATAAAATATGGTCAGTTTAATTCGATGCGATTTAAAATTTATATTCTATTTGGATTTGCCATGGAAAAGATATAAAAGCAAAATCCATAATGAAAAAAAAAAAAAACTCTCATATCACTATGACATTTAAAAAACCATAAAAACCACTGAAAGTGCTGGATAATATTTCGGTGGCTTTGGATAACGCCCTGATGATCGAAAAATCTTTTTTGTTTGGTTTTTCAAAAAAAAAAAAAAAACAAGCTCTGCAATATATATATAACTGAAAGTTGTGGGCGTTGGCAGAGTATCTATCTATCTATTGCGGACCAACGACGACATTGGCGTTGCCAAACCACGACCACGAATACCATTTTTTTTTTTTAACTAAACTTCTAAATTTTCTTGTTTTTTTTTTTTGCACATTGAAAACTTCTTTCTTTTATACACACACAGTCATATACGAAAGCATTTGATTTCGCTCCCCAATAATGCCCCCACCCCTTGACTCTCATCGCACCGGGACTTGGCATAACTTAGGTATCTTAGCGGAGTGGCGTGGCAGTAGAAGGTACATAGTATATTCGTATCTATGGGATCATCATCAACGAATAGAGAAACTCACAAATCCGAATAAGATGAACACATGAAATCTCCAATGGATACCGTTAGGGTATTTCCTGTTTAACGGAGTGATTTTATGCCCCCCATTATTCGCATTGTTATTTTGTTGTCCGTATGATATTGAATGCCATTGAATGTTATCATCATTAACGTGGCCCAATTTTGTTGTCGGATTAGTGAATCTCAGTCTCCAGTTCACAGTCATACAGTCTCAGGGAATGCGTTGTTGACGCAACAAAGTCGTTGTCCTATATATAAATTTCGTCTCTTGTGTACCATCAGAGGTGTTTGATGAGGAGGAATAATTTTTGTGGTTTTCGGAGGGCGGACAAGCAAGGGCCAATATTGGTGGTGGTGGTGGACGACATAAACATTTGACATTGGACATATATAATATAAATGCGTCATTCAACGCGTAAACGAAATGAAAAAAAAAAAAAAAAAAAAAAATGCCAAAGCAAAAAACAAATTATTTCTGTCTATCTATTTTTTATAGGTTAGTAAATGGCTGTGAATTGATTTTGTAAGTGCTGCTTGAGGGGCAGAAGTCACACTTAGAGTATATAGGACTCTTGATAATGATGATTTTTTTTTGTATTGTGATTTTTGACTCCTTATTATAGTGAGTGTGGTTTCTTTTGTTTTTTGTGATTTTATTTGGTTTGGGGGCCTCTTGATGATGGAGAATTTCATGAGATCCTTTTGTTTTTATTGTTCTATTTTGATGTGACTCAATTGATGAAAAACAAAAAAAAAACAAGCAAACAAACAAAAACATATATAAATATATGTATTTTTTTCTAATTATAAAAACAATGTCCTTTGAGATTTTTTTTTTCATTATTATATGATATTAAGGACAACTGGGTGTTTTCTTGGAAAAAAATAAATTTCTTCTTTTCAATGAGAAATTAAAACAGAATTTCTGATATATGTATGTAGGTACATATGTATATATGTAATTGTGTTATTGTGTAAATAACCGAATGGGTCTCATTCTTAGAATTGACCAGTATAACAACATGAGATTACCTCAGTGCATTCCGAACAAAAAAAAAATTATTTAATAAAAATTCCATATTTCATTTCGGAATTTTTCAATGGGTGCGCTTGGTAAATATATAAAGAGTTGCACAGAAGAAGAGTGTGTGCATTCACTGCACACACACACTATTTTCTGTTATGCCAGTGTCGTCGAAAAACTTATACTTTAGTTTTTTGCTCCTTTTCTGAAAGAGTCTTTCTAAACTGAAAATTTGCAAAAAAATAAAACAAAATCATTTTAAAGTTTTCATAAGATATTTATTATAATTAAAATTAAGGAAAAAAAGGAATTAATTATTTCTAGACTTCCTAATTGCAACTTACAAAATTGATATGGCCTTGGGCAAATTATTTTCCACTTCACGTCAGAATAAACAAAGATTTTACGCGTATTTAAGAATGGTCTCACCAGAACTTGAAACTGAATTCAAATAAATGTCAAGCTATTATTGAGAGAAATACAGCGATCGAAACATCACAATTTCCAAATGTCAAACTATAAGGGTCTACTTTAGCCTTTTGTGTTGAAACAAAATAAAACTACTTAATAACGTAAAATTGTGAAGAAAAATTATTTTTTTCGAAATTATTTTTTGAATGAGTTTTAAAATAAATTCTACAAAAGGTAAAGTATACTTAAATAATTTGATATAAAAACAACATGAAAGAATGAGTTTTTGGATTTAAAAAAAAGGTGTAATATGACATTGTAAGTGTTGCGTTGTTTTTATATTTTTTTTTATTTTAAATAATTTTGTTTCTTAAATTCCAAGATGGCGGCTTTACCAATATACTTCTAATAACTCCATCTAACGAATAGTGAAAGAAAATTCAATTTTTCCCGGTCAAATGTTTATTCGATTAGGATAAAAGGAACAATATAAAATAATTATAAAAGTTATGATATAAATAAGTATATGTACCTATTTAGACATAGAAAGTGTCAATCGTATATTTAGTAGACTTCCTTAGAACACTCTGGGAAAGTTGTCCACTTAACAATTATCTATAAATAATTAGACATCTTCTTATTTATGAACGCATTTCAATATTTGTCTAAATATATCCTCATATATTCGCTGATATCCCTGTAATTGGCCAATTTCCAGTGGCGGACTGGGCCACTTGGGAAACAAAAAGAGCATGAAAGGCTCTGCAGTATTTTCCATTCTTTTAAAAGAAAACTTTCTCATAAAAATTGATTTCTAGGGGCCTTATAGTAAATATACAGCTTTCGTGGCCCCTAAAGAATTTCAGGAAGCCTACACAGCTTTGTAAGGGCCCTCATACTGAGGATAAAGCTGTTGAGTTTATTTTAATGAAAACTATAGTTTAGCTTATGGCGCCCCTCCACAACTACCTCATAGTACTCTCAGACAATTTAAACGAAACTATAATTTGGGTTCCTATACACTAAATATAGAGCTATTGTGGCTTCATTGGTAACCTAAGGAGGCCCTCAAATTACTCCTAGTAAACTTTATATTTTATAACTATTACGATATTTCGATTGCTGTGAGTAGTTTCAAAGTTTCGGTAGAAAAAGGCAACATCAATTATAAAATTTGTATTATTGCAGCAATGTTTTCAAAAATCAAGTCACGTTTTTTGTTCACTAAAATATGTAAATAATAGAAATTCCGGTGCAAGCTATAAAGCTTCAACAACGGTACAATTTTTTATCGTCGTTTTCGGAGATAATCGTTTTCTCATTTTGTAGGACTAAAGGCCGTTAAAAGCTATTTTGAATCAATAATTCAACAAGTCCAAATAAAATAGTGCTAAGTCTTCTACTTGGCTGATGTATTTCAGTAGATAGTAAGTACATAGAATTTTTATTATTAAAAAAAAAACCTTACATTTTGGGGCCCTTTTTGCTTAAAGTCCCGAGAGATCCTTTGACTTCCAGTCCGTCCCTGCCAATTTCCTTAACTTTTGGATACCTTTAATGAACATTTCATTCATAGATATCTTTTATTCGTAACTAGAAATTTGTCTTACTTTGTTCATTGAACGTACCCACTTTCATATATAAAAAATGTTTATAAATTAGACTGTGTATTTATAAAAGCAACTGTTAATAATTATTTTATTTAATAGGTATAGCCCTTGAATGTACTAATTTTTCCTTTAATCCACGTCTATGAGAAAAATCAAAATTTTTACTAAACAGTCTTTAACAATAAATAATTTTAAAATAAAAATACCCGATTATTCAAAAAGACAATTATCTAAAACTACTTATTTGGAAATTTGGAGAATCAATATTTAGACAGGGTCTCCGTTGACTTAACTAAAATATTAAATTTACTTAAATATATCTTTTAAAAATTCCAATTCCAAAAAAAAAAAAAAAAAATATTGTCTCAGTTCCAAAACGAGTCAGATGGGGTTTTGATGCAAAGTCATGAGCTCCAAAAGTCAAAACAGAAAATGGAGACAAATGTCATGAGTTTCTGAACGCATCCCAAATGTCCAATTTTGTTTGGATACTTTCATTTGATAATTTGATGTTTGAACTGAAAGTGTAACAAAAATATGGCTTCTATATATAAAGTAAGTATACGTACATACAAATATAGTTTTCTATTGTTATTGTTATTGTTTTTTCGTCAACTATGGTTTGTTATTCACCTTTATTAAATATTATAGTTGTAGTTTTAATCAAAAGACATCTAATCGCTCTTTCAATTTAAGCTATATAAAATGCGTTCCGAAATGTCAAACTGATGCCAAGTAAAATGTATTCAAATCATTCGAGATGCGTTCCATGATGCCCATGAATAGTGTAATTTTACTCAAAACTTTGTGTTTGACGTTTTGGATCTCAGCCATTCTCAAATAGTGAACAGTAAAAACAGAAGATCTAATTTAATAATTAATTTATTCTCGTTTAAAATATAAAGATATACAAAAAAATCTACAAGGATTTCATATAATGTGTTGGATTGGTTTTATATTATATCTATAAAGAAAATAAAGCAAAAACCCTCTATAGCTTATACTGACTAATCAAAAATTTGCATCTATATTAAAATCCATACAAAAAAATGGTTCCATTTACATATTATTAATTATCCTCTATATATATGCATTGCATCTACAATATGTATATTTTTTTTTTCATTTTTTTTTAGGTATTATTAATTTTTTTCTATCACATCCCTCTACAACATATTTAACTTTTAAAAGCAATATGTATGTATGTATGTATTTTTTTTTGCAAGCTATGCAAAAATTTATTCAAAACTACAAACACGTTTCCTAATTGGACTTCAATAAGCTTTCATAATTTATTGTTCTATACACCCTTTTCGTATATTCATTGATTTGCCCTTAAAAGGATTTAAACATAACATCATTTCGGAATTCATTTTGTTTATATTTCCTATTTCCACATCTACATACATATATTATACAAAATGTGATGTAAAATAATAAATCTATCTGTATACCCTTGACTTCAACACACAATCTATGTAGATATATGTAAAATTTTGTGTGTTATTCTTATGACCCCTTTTGATAGGATTCGATGAGGGAGTCTTTCCTTTTTTTTTTGCACCCATATACACCTGTCAATCAAAACCAATATAAAAGCAAATAATAAATCCTTTCATCAGGCTCCTCATATAACCATACCGAAATCTTGCCCACAGCTGGTCTTGTCCATTCTAGGTATTTTTTATATGTATGTATTTAGATTTATATAGGGAATAACATAGATCGATCCATTGACCAAATAAAATAGACAAAGCTAAAAGGTTTTGTTGAAAAGCTGATAAAAAATGGTATGTATATATAAAATTTCTTGGAAAAGTATAAAAGCTTCTTTTTAGATTTTGAATTAATAATAAAACCAAAGAGTAAAAGGAGTAAGGAGTGAGGTACCATATTATAGTCCATCGAAAGTATAAAGTTCGAAATGAAACATTTTTCTCTCAATTTTTGAATATTTTCGTAGTTATACTGAAGAAATATAATAACAGTGTTTTGATTAAATTGCTTCGAAATTCTATTTTTGTTTGCATTTTAAGAGACACTAACATGGAGGTATTACATTTTATAAGTGTTCTTATAGAACTTTACAAGTTATACATATACCTACATAATAAGTAACTCAAAGCTAAATATTTTATATTTATTACGAGTATAGTACCTATTATTTTAAAACCCAAGCCCAAGTCTTGAAAAATTATAGGTATGCATATAGATAAATAAGAAATTTATAGGAAATGTTGTAGTTTCGTCTAAAAAAAGTTGGGGTTTTAATCTTAGGTATATGTGCCTCTATCTGAAAGTAGAGATACAGTCTAATTATTGAACAAATTTGTTAAGAATTTCGTTCAGATTATTTTTATTTAAACCTTAAATATAAAGATTTTATTTTTTATTTACACAAAAACGGCTCCGTACTAGTTATTCTTTTTTAATCGTTAGACTCGTTTTCGATAAAAATAGGAACTTCCTTAACGGTTGTACTTTCTTATTAAAAGTACCGTTATTTAAGGTTATAAAAACAATTTTTTTTTTAAATTAAGTTAATCGAATTAAACATAAAAATAGTTTTTTGAAAATTTTAGTTAACACTACAATTTTTACTTTTTAGAAAATTTTAGAAGCTCTGCTGCTTGAATCGTTTTCACGAAGGAATTTTTTTTTACTAAAAGCAGCATTTATTTAAAAAAAAAATTAACAATATTTTTTGTCGGCGGGCACTTTTTTGAGAAAAATAGGATTTTTTATTAACTGATAAAAAATTTTGTATTGTAGATAGATATTTTTAGTTTAAAAAATGAGAAAAAAACGTATCGGGGGAATATCTAACAAGTGGTACCTAGCAAGTTTAAAGAAAATTAATAAATCCGTTTAGGCTGCAGCTGCTGAGGACAGAATTGAGAGATTAACTGATTTTTATTTATTTACTATACCGTAATGCGAACCATATTTTCTCGTTTTTGTCGTTTTTTTTTTTGCTTTGTGAAAAATTCTAAAAAGAAGACCCTATGATGGTTCGCTTAAAAAGCTTACATTATGCTTGGATTCTTCCGATTGAATCATCAATAACAGAGCATCGTTGTAGAAATACAAATATACTAATTAAAAATTTTATACTCCTGACCTGACACAAAAAAAACTACAATATTTGAGTAAATAAATTGCTTGGCTCATTGCTCACTGCCATTGCCACTCTTTCCAATGGAAATGCCAATGATGGCAATGCCAATTGTCAATGGCAATATTGATCGGTAGATGAAAGGGAATTATAGCTTTCCATCACCGAGGCAATAAATTTTGACATTCAAAATTTTTCAAAATGGTTGTCCGGCAGTTTTAAATGATATTTGTTTCGTTTTGAAATAAAAGTTGAAAATATGCTCTACCTTTTATTTACTATTGCTCAACTTGAGGCAAACTCTCAAGTTGGCCAACTTAAGAATATGGACTTCAACTCGACATTTGAAATGCAAGTTGAAATTTCTTTTTATTCACTAATTATTTTCTCAACTCTCCAGTTGAAAATTTAAAGTTGGCCAAATTCCAGTTTGAAAAATATTCCTGGGATAATTTTGAAATATAAAGCAAAAACTGTAATTTTTAAATTGAAATAAGAATCCCTCAACAAATTTGAGTGTTTTTTTTTTTGTGGTTAATTGATGTTTTTTGTGTTAAATTGTATTTTTTGTGTGTTGAATTGTGAATAAATTATTGGAAAATAATGGCTGAAAAAAAAATCAAACCAAACAAAAAACTTTTACTTCGCAACATAAAAATTTGTTAAATATTTTTTTTTTGCGATAACTGAAGCGAACTTTTGAAACAAAAAATAAAGAAGACAAGTTTGATCGGGAAACTCTACCTTATCTAAGAGTTGAGAAATCTAAAGTTGATCAACTCTAAAGTTGAAAATTGAAAGTTGAAAACGTAAACTTTGAGTGAATAAAAACAAATTCACAAGTTGAAAATAAAAAGTCTCAATTCAACTTGAAGTATGAATAAAATCGGCCTTAGTGTATTAAAATTTTATATTTATGTAGGTACATAAAGAATGAGTTTAAAGAGCAAAACAGCATTTGACGTTGGTTGCAGTTTCTATACCTATTTGACACTCAATAAATTGACATTGCCTCATATATTGCAAATGGAGCCCATGTCAATACCTTTTTGAAAAACATTTCTATTTTCCGCTTTTTTTTATTTGGCAATCAATTGTTTTGCAATTTTTTGGCCTCGATTAAATTACATGTCTTAATGTCGATTAAATATATGTCTTCTAGTTCTTGAGAAAATTGAAAATTATTAAAACTATTTGAGATTTTTGTTTTTTTGTACTAGCACCCAGTACTACGGCGCGGCGTGTAAACATGAGAGGTATGTATATGGGGGGCATGCTGCAACTGCAACCCCCCTGCTTGGCACAATATAGGATTTGGGGTCGGTGCGAGGTTGGGTGTATGCAAAGTCTAAAATTACCACATCAAAAATTACCAAATGACTAAAAAAATATAACAAAGCACAATGAATTTAGCAACAGATCATAAAAAGAACGGTAAATCAAAAAAAGTCAAAGCTTATGAATGTACAACCGACCAAACAACTATAAACGGCGAAATGATCTATCAGCGAAATGATAAAACGGCTTGTTGAAATTTTGCGAAATAATGAAACGGCGAAACGTTATTCCGCGAATAAAAAACTTGGCCAATTAATAAACGGCTTAACAAAAAAAAGCTAAACCATAAATTGCCAAATGAATTTGGCGAAATGATTGAAAATATTTTTAAGAAAAAGCGAAATGTAAAAACGCCAAATGTTATTTGCGTAATGATTGAAAAACATAATGAATAAAAAGCCAGACGTAAATTGCCAATTGTGGATTGCGAATGAAACAAAATATTTAACTATCAAAGCGAAACAAAGAAATGCCAAATGAATTTTGCCAAACAATGGTGACCCCCAAAACTGCAATTATTGGAACCCAACCACAATTTTTCGACATCCCACAAATGTACAATTTTTGGCACCCTTGAATTTAAATAAAAGAGTATTTTCTTTTTGCGAAATGATTGAAATAGCGGAAAAAGCGAAATATAAACTCTTCGAATAATTAAAAAACATATTGAATTACGAATTAAACGAAATAATATTTAAACTAAACTAAAGCGAAGCATAGAAATGCCAAATGAATTATGCCAAACAATGGTGACCCCTTTAAATCTATCATATTAAATGGGGATTTTAACTGAATGAGCCCAAAAATTTCATGTTGTTTTTTTTAATTACAATACATATTAAATTTGTACGACCTTTTTGAGAAAATACTCAAATTTCAATAGAAAACTCAACACTGAACCCTTTTAACAGGAAATAACTAAGATACCAATTAACAATTTGTGAAATATGTATAGATACTTTTTATTTTTGAGAAATTTATTTTAAAATTTACAAACACAATATCGATACACAAGTATGCAAAAGACTCCAACTTAAATCCTTAAACCATAGTTCAAATAATGAAGCAAAGTCTGTTACATAAAAACTCAAATATTCTTAATCCAACAATTTTATACAGGAAATGTTAGATATTTGTAAGTTCAATTTATTTGCCTTCGTGTAATTTGATTTATTAAATCATTATTTATTTATTCCATGGGTAGTTAGGTATATTGTAGCATATTGTGTTGTAAAGAATGTATTTTGGAAATTTTCTCTCAAAAACATTTTAATTATTTACACAATTACTGTATAATATTTATTTGATTTCTAAATCATAAGTTTCAAGGCACTTTCAGGAAGAATTGAAATAATTCTATGTGCTACTATACCTTAATTCTTATATCACTTGTCGTTCTTTTGATTTCCATAACATATATTCCTGGATTATTTCACAACGTCACCTCCTATGCTCTCTACAGAGAATTATATATATTTGCCTATAAATATTAGTAGCAGACTGTATTGACATTCCTTTTCTTTCTGCCTCGATAAACTCACAACCCTATGGTTGGAGCAAAATTTTCCTACAATTTAAAACAATATATAGGTAGGTATAGTGACAGAGTGAGAGGTTAACAAAAATGAAAGAGTGAAAGAGAAAAATAGAGAGAGAGGAAATATAAGCTTTTGGTTTTAAGCGCATTTGCAACAAATTAATCATAAAGGTTTTTTTATACTCTTTGGGTCTATAGTCCCATACTTCCTCGCTCATACTTAAGACCAAACCAAACTAAAATGCCAAACCCCCATCATACTCATTGTGATCCTGCCTGTTGTCCGTCATTATAGAAGAAGAAGAAGGGAAGAAGTGGCTTCAGATGCTTATTTCAGACTTTAAGGATCTCCTTTTGTTGTTGTTGTTATATATATTATAACAGTTTTGTTAAGGTATAGATGGTATAGCATAAAATATATTTTACGAGAGTGTTTTGTCGAAATGTCGGGGATTAATGCATGAATATATCCCGGAAAAAATGATTGAAAGGAGGGTTGACAGGGCCGAAACCCTTTTGGCAATTATTATTAATGTGCCACCAGATTTGTGTGTGTTTAAGTTCCCCTAAAATATATTTCATCACGGAACCGGAAGTAAAACACAATGTCAAGATATTATGATGATGGTAGTGCGTTAGCGAAATTGTGTGTTAAGAACACAGAGTATAGAGCAACATTATATTATAGCAGCGGCAGTGGATGGCGGTTGTTGGTTATGCTATGTATATATCCTGTGTTTTCTTCCGAAGGACATGGGAATCATTTGCTTTTATGGTTTGGTTTTGTTCATATTTGTGTTTCTTTTTTGTGTTCCATGCGAATAGGGATCGCTGCCTGGCCGTATTATATATGCCTGTGTTTGTTTATAAGGAGAAGGGTGAACATTTAATCGCCTTAAGCAAGACAAGTCAGGCATCAGAATCCGTCATCAAAAGCCAAAACAAAGATGTTTTTCGATAATCACTAACTCGTGATTTCTTCGTCTATACATCATGATGAAATATTCACTCAGAAAAAAAACAACAACAAAAAAAACACAAACAAAAACGTTCTGCTTTATATTCAATCCCATTGAAGCAATTTCTTGTCCTTTAAGAAGAAAGTAAAAGATTATTTTCGATCTTTGTGTTGTTAAAAGCAGCCATTGATATTTTTGATTTTCCTTTGAATTCAATTCAATGTTGAAGCATCGCCCCTTCTGATGGATTTTAAGTTTTTCCCTTTATTTTTAAAGTATCTAGGTTATTTTTTTTTTATTATTGAATTACACATTACAATCCTTTTGAAGGATTTTTGATTTCAAAAGCTTTTTAGTTGTTGAAATCAGATAATATTTACGAGTAGAATATAAAGTTTTCTTCTGTAGGTACCTACCTAATAATATAGCATAGCATCACCAGGTATATATGTAAGTAAGGATAGAAAAACGATAATATTCATGAGAATAAGCTATCTTCACAAATGATGGAAAATGTTAAGCAATATCTGAAAATTGAGTTCCAGAAATCTCATATGTACATTGTACATATATGTATGAAGGTGCGTGATTTGTTATTTTTTATAAGGATTTTATGTCAAGGACTTAAACACTTCTTTCCAGGAAATTGGTTAATTTCCACCCCATTTATTTTTTTTTTCTTCATGTATAAGAATTTTTGTAGTTTTTTTTTTGTTTACTTAATATTTGAAGGCTTAGTTATTTTTACCCATCAATATAAATAAAAAAAAAATTGGATTTTATAAAAAATAAAAAACTAGAGCAATGTAGGTAAGGTACATATTATTAGGTTTGAGTGAAGACACATGAACAAAATTATACTTCATTAAGGTGGGATGTTCGATTTTTTCGAAAATAAAATGCACGAATGGGTTTCATTTACTCTAGCTTTCCGCTGCTTTAATTAAATAAACGCTGTCGGATGATTTAAGGAATAAAATATAAATATGTTCATATATCAGTTAAGGAGAAAGTGTAAAAAAGTCAGTGAAGTTTTGAAATTTTTGGTATGTAATATCTAGCTACAGTATATATGCAATATTAATTGAGCTACTTAAAAAATAGACAAATTTTAACAAAAGATAACAAATTTTAAGAAGGTTTTTTTAATAATGCAAATTCTATTTATTACTATCTATTTAAATACATCAGGCAAGTTGAAGACTCAGCACTGTTTTATTTGGACTTGTTGAATTATTGATTCAAAACGGCCTTTACTCCAAAAAAAATTTGGCGTTTCGTCCCGGCGATCTCACTTGGACTCATCAGTTGACTAGTGAGGGCCTTTGTCAATACGCAATTTTTTGTTAAGTTCAGTTCATCATACATAGATTTCGTGACGGACATCATAGTGTGAACTATATCCAACAAGAATAGAATTCCTAATCATTAAACTGGAAGTTTTTGTGTTTGTTTTTTGCCCGGGGCCATGGAAATGTTTACATAAGAAGGTTTTTTTAATAATACAAATTTTAATGAGAGTACCTGACAATCAAAAAATAATTTTACAATATTCTTATAAATAAATATCTAACTTGCAATGCAGTTTAGTTGCAAGCAATTTGAAGATCTTAGATACAAATCTATATAAAATTTTAGAATATTTTTGACAAAAATTATGTTTTGGTTAAAGCAAAAATTGCCGACATATTATGCTTGCACATATAATTGTTTTTAAGTTTTTAAGAATGTATATAAGATATAAAAAAATATTTAAAATGTACCTACTAGCTGGTCTAGCTGCGGCCTTCAACGGAATTTTTCATCAATTTTGTGGTTTTTTAAAAAAGTAAAAATAAAATGTATAGGTGCTTCAAACATCATTTTAGAATGAATTTTGTTGCACGCTCTAATTTTTATACACAAATGTAGTAGTAGCTCTAATTTTTATACACAAATGTAGTAGTCCAAGAGCCTTACGCAATCTATTGCCGATCCCATTTTCTTGAGGCTCAAAATAAGCCTATCGTCAATGCAGTAGTTTTTGTCATACCTTAGAATAAATATTTTCTCCTTATTCAATCATACAAAGTGGAATTTTCAGAGATCGCCACCATCGACTTTTACAAGTATCTTCATGCATTTTCTGGTTTTCACGATTTTCCGATCGAAATATCCGTACCTAGTATATTTATCTAATTCAATAGAAATCCAACCAAAAAATTCCCAGTAAAATCGGAAGATGTTCAACCGAGTTATGAGCGTACAAACAAGAAACTAATTCATTTTTAGATGTATATTTAACATTTAAATTTTGAAATTGTTATAAGAAATTGAAAAAACACAAAGTACCTATTCATTCTTTAAATTAATAATACGTAATCATTAAAAAAAAAACAAGTGTGAGTGCCGGGACTCACGGTTAAGATATGTAAACATACGTAACGTAACTTGAGGCTCAGAATCACAATTACAAGATACGTCACGTTTTTATTTTCACTCTACCGCCAGTATAGATATTTACACATCAAAAAGTAAAAAATTAAATATCGATCTTTTGTCAAGGCAAATCGATTTCCGTACCTTTTGCAGCAAAACAACATTTTTACGGCACTGGTAAGAGTCCAAAATTTTTAAAGTTTTTTGTTCGGTATTTTTGACTTTTTTCATCTTTTTTTTTTTGAACAGTCAGTAAGAAATAAGAAATGATATGTATCGAGATTTTGCAAAGCAAATTGAATGCCGTACTGTAGAAAAAAATTTATTAATTTTTACGACGTTGAAGAGTTAAAAGTTTTTAAAAGTTTTTTTTAAGTCGGTAGGTACCTTCTTTTGGCTTTTTCATCATAACAAAAAATTACGTACATAGTTATCCAGATTCAGTCAAGGCAAATCGATTGCCGTACTTTTTAATTTTTACTGCACAAGCGAGAGTTCAAATTTTTTAAAAGTTCTTTGTTCGGCAGTTCTGATTTTTTTTCTGACTTAAAAAAAAATCTATTTATTTTAACGGGCGGCACTCGCTCGCCTGAGTCCAATTTTTTTCAAATTTTTTTAGCCCTTCAGAATTTTATTCTCATCAAAATTTTTTTATGATCAGTATAAAAATAAAAAATGGTGTCGAGATTTTGCCAAGCAAATTGATTGTCGTTTAAATATATAGAAGAACTATAAGCTTGGCTGTTTTTAAACATTTTTTTAATTGTTTTTGGTCTTATCTCACTCCTTTTTGCAAAGATATTTATTTTTTGACGTCAAAAGATACCTACTAATACCATTTAACAACAATCGGAAGTGCTTCATATGATTGATGAAGTTTCAGAGAAAATGGTCGGATACCACCCCTCCTGAATGGAAAACCCCAAATATTCTATTTTTTTCTTTGCACTTCAAGCCCGACCGTTCTATCAAATTTCATTATTCTACAATCTACAGCAATCAAAAGTGCTCCATTTAATTGATAACAATTCTGAGGGCAGTAACCTCTCCATCTTAATGGAAAACCTCAAATTGTTTCCTTTTGTATGCACCAGAAGTCCTAACGCTGTGAGAATTTACAAGATTCTGCGGTTTCGTGAAGTGCTCCATAATTTTGATGATCAGTTACGGTTTCCGCGTTTTTGAAGTCCTGCACCACTTAAGTTAAGGGGTTGAAATTTGGGAGACGTCTGTGCTTGGTCAGCTTAGCAAATATTCTGAATTTTAAGATTCTGACTTTATTACAACTAAAGTTATAGGGGGGTTGAAAATCACCTGAGTTTGTTCGTATATATATGTAGGTAGTGCTAGAACTGGTCTGGGCACTACCGTGTTTTCAAAATTTTACATTATCAAGTAGTATTTTTGTATTTTTGTTTTTAATTCAAGTCGATTAAAAAAAAAAAAAATTCTCCACCACCGCCAAAACGGGAGGAAATAGATCCCCCCTCCCATACGATTTTCATTTTGTCACGATTGAACCTACACCCCCTAGCTTTTTTTCGCATCTTTTGCAAAACACTCTCAGTCGTATTTATAAAATTTTTGTCTACTTAGACACTGTCTAACTATTTTCAAATTGGTGGAAATATGCTTTATTTAATAAAAATAAATATCACATTATTCACGGTTAAGATAATCTACTCTTGTGTCTTAGTTAGGCAGCTATAAAACAAATAATAAACAAGGTTTTTAAACACATTTTCAAAAAAGGACAGTTGTCCAAAGTTAGACAACTTTTATAAATAAGACCATCTGTATATATGGTTATGTAACTACATATTTCTTTTCTGATGTTGAAACTTATTTCAGTAAATTTTTATTAACATATGAAAAAAAAACTGTTATTTTAATTCTAATTATATTCACTTTCTTTTTATTTTCAGGTATGTACGAAAATGTCACATCATATTTACAAAAAAAAAAAAACAATACATAAGCATAAGTTGGTTTTGAAAAAAATGAACAGGAAAGTATTGTAAGAGTTGCCATTGCTGCTTTTGTTTAATAATTTTGTATCCATTAATTAGACGTCTGGTCCAAGTATAATTTCTCAAGTGCCAACATAATTGATATTCAATTCAGAAACACCTTATTTATATTTTGGTAAAATAAATTTTTAAAAATTTTAAATATATAATATCTCGAACTAAAAGATCAAACACTTGCATTTAATTTAAAAAATCCCGCACTACTTGAGAAATAATATAAATTAAAAATCAAGACAAAAATTGGATTGTTTCTCTTTTCTTTTAAATAGGGGCGTTTCCATTTCCTTCTGTTATATTGCTGCCACAACAAACAGCTATAATTATTAAAATTTTAAATTGGATAATTAGTAATTTCATTTAATTATAGGTATACCCTAACTTTATCTCTTTCAAAGGGGTGGGTTGATATTATAATACAAAAAAAACGAAAGAATTTTAAAAGTAAAAAATAAAATAATAGCAAAATCCCAAACCACAAGTCCAAAGGGAATTGACATTAAAATAAACGTCTAAGTTTCAACCTAAAGCTATACTACAACAACAACAACAACAACAAAATCTAAGTACCTATAATGTTATTCGGACAAAATAACTTGATTTAAAATACAAAAAAAAAATAAGAACAAAATCTTTTTCTTATTACACCTTAAGACTTGAAATTGAAGAATTGTACGTTAATTTTTATTTTATTTTTTTTTCTGTTCACAACAACACCAACACAACAACAAAAAATATGAATAACATTATACGAAGCAAAACAAATTTAATATTAAAAAAAAAAAAAAAAACCAAAAAGGATGAGTCAATCTGAGGGAGAGAAAATGGACAAATCCCAATGCACAACACTTTATGAATATTAACACGGTCAGGATAATATGGTAATGCGGAAGCATTGCCGGTAGGAAGAAGAAGAAGAATAAGGTACAACATCAAATATCATAATGCGTCGAAGAAGACGTGACTTGAAAGAAAACAACTTTGGAAATTTTGGTTTTTTTTTTCGGTTTGGTCCTTGCTTGCTGTTTTCTCCCCAGAACTCTCTACAGGATCAAAATTCAGGATTTTGTTTGTTCGTTCGTTTGACTGATGTTTAATATATATGTATATATAGAATATGTAGGAGCATCCTAACTTGACAAAAAAAAATATTGAAGTTCGATTATTATTATGAATGTGTGGAGGATGTCGAGTGGGTGTATGTGTAGCAGGTGGCTATATGTGTATTGATGTTGTGGGTTTAAGGATTTAAAAATTCGATATTGATACTTATTATATAGTCGAAGTTTAACAAATCCTAAACATTAAACAAATTTAAGTATATCCACTCAAATAATTTTGAAATCGGTTTTTAAACAGCAACTAATTGGACTTTTTAAGTCTATTTTTCTCTATATAAGAGTTTAATATTTTAAATTTGTATTTTAAATGTGGAACTTTTATTTTTATTTTTGTTTACACAAAATATTGGTAGAAATATATTATGCATATCATCTATTAAAAGAGGCTCTTCAATAAGGATAAGGATTAATAAATATTTTTATATTGCTATAGCTTGTGTAAAAACTTTTTAAGAGGAAATAATGAATAAGCTTTTTTGCTATTGAATGTTAAGTAGATATAAAATTACCCTATTTAAAGTGAATGAAATCAATCGTTTAGATTTTATTTACTGAATTTAAGGGAAGTGTTTTTTTAAGATTAAATATTTTGTATGGAAAGCTGGACTATATAGACCGTAGTTGTTACCATAGGTTTCTTAGTTGTATATATTTCGAAAAGCTTATATTTAATGGATAAATAAATTGCACACATTAATCTACTTAACTCGATTTTTTCATACTTCTGAAACTATAAATTATAGTTTGGGAATTTTTTTGTAGGTTAAGGCTTCTTTATGGGCTTGAGTGCAAGAATGAAAAAATCTACAAAAAAAGAACCAACAAAAATTCAGAAGGATTTCAGACGTACCTACATATAAAAGCTACAAAATCATCGCTTTGCAATCAGCTTAAGATTTAGTCCTTGTTAGTGTGCTTTCGTCTTGAATTGTTTAAATTGAATCTGCGGGGCATTAAAGAATGAATGTATTGGTATTGTCTGCCATGACTATATCTTTCTATATGCATTTGTGTGTGTGTATATTGTTTTGTTGGCTATATATGGTCTGCGTTTGTATATAGTTCTTCTTCAAGCGCTCAACCGGAAACAGCGTTAAATCGTTTTGCTTTTTATATTGAACAAATAAAAAAAATTCTTGTTCTTGGTGCAGCATCCATAGTAGCCCAACCAGCAAGCCAAACAACTACTAACCAAAACGATTCAAACAGGCAGAGATGCAAAGGCAAAAGCAAAAGCAAGCAAGCCTTTTTCTAGTATAGAAGAAGAAAAAGAAGAAGCCTTTGCTGTGCACGAGACGTTCTTACACAAATTGAATTGAACAAAATGAAAACCATTTCATCTAGAACTATATTTGTAGGAGCGTTTCATGAAAAAACAGCAGAGAGGGTGTATGATGTGTTCAGTTCATAGGTACCCAGCCAGCCAGTATACCGTATACCGTACCCATCGTTCGTTTCCATAACAACGCATAAGATACAAGGTATAGATATTGCAAGGAAACACTATATATTATGTATGTACTGTACATCCAACGGAAAAATAATGTACAAAGTGAAAAACTTTAAGTTGAAATCTATATCCGGTTGAGTTGTTGAATGTGTATAAGTATATCCTTGTTGCTGCTACTGCTTCCGACTGCTCCATATATTTTTACTTTTTATGTTTTTTTTTTGGTTTGGTTTGTAGACAGGAAGCAACAACAAAATACAATTTCTTTAACATTCTGTTTGAAGATAAATATACATAAATACTACCTTTATGCCTATATACCCCTTCATGTATACCTATATACATATATGAAGACGAAGAGATAGGTTAAGGGTATTTTATATATGGCAAAAATCGGCAAGAAAAAAAAGAAGAATATTCGAAAAAATGTATAAACCGTTTCTTTTTTTCTATCAATTTTTTTTTTTATATTTGTTGTTTACTGTTTACCGTTCTTTGTGCAGAAACTATCTGTAGATTCAATTCGTTTGAAAATTATGCAGAAGAAGAATGTTCTTGACAGCAAAAATAGTAGGTCGGTATACCTATATTCATTTTTTTTTTAAACAATAAGCATTTGAAGGAAATATTCAATAACTGTATATTGTTTTTCATTTCTATTTATTTCTTTTATTGTTTGCATTTTGTTTTTATTAAAATACATTATTATATTATGTTAAATTTATTGAATCAAAAAGTATCTTAGAAAGAGCTAAATTATTATGCTAAAATAAAAGATAACCGCAGCACCGGCAGGATCAAATTCACATAATATCTGTACGTTCTGCGGAATCTTTGGAAGATTCAAGTAATTGGCTTATCAGAATATTAAATAAAATGTAAATTATCTTGTAAAATGTAGTCAGAATCAAAATTGTATTTCCAAAAATTCAACAAACAATTATAGCTCAAATTCATTTTGTGCAGTTAAAATAAGCCTGCGACGTTTTTTAAATGCCACCTAAATTTTTGTTGGGTAAATACCGATTTTGTATAGGTCAAACGGATTTAATAATAATGTTTTTAAGCTTTCGTTAAATAAAGACTTTAAAGTTAACGGACAAAAATTTATTCTTTTTGTTAGGTACTCAAAATTCTAACTTTTTGCTCCAAATATAAATTATACATTTTTTATAAAGTTTTTTAATTAAAAATTTTACTTCGAAGCGCTAATTTCAACTGAGTGTAGGTGATATGCATTGAACGGAAGTAATTGCTAGAAGTATAAGGTTTGAGTAAAAACTATTATTTTTAGTAAGAGTTAATATTTATAAGATTTACTTCATTTTGTATGCATAATATTAAGTTCGCTTCTTCCTAGTACATACTTTCAGTAGATACTAAATTCACCCAAGTAAATACTAAAATTTATCGGAAATCGATAGCAAATACTTATTTTTGTGCTATTTCTTGTATACAAACACATTTTTTTAAATAGTTGGTAATCAACAATTATTGCACAGTAGTCAATTGGATCACAAGTTGCTTGGATATTGATCAAGGAAAGATATCCTTTCCGATTATAGTATTATTTCGGGTGGAATAACGGTTCAACATAAGTGCAGTCCAAGCTGCAAGGCTCCCATGTAGTTATATAATGAGAAGCTGAATTTTGAACTCAGTTGTTTTTTTCTTTAGATCTGATGGAAATTTTTATCAAATGGCTTATATCTTTTATTAATTTTTCAATACTGTTATGGATAATAAAGTTAACTTACGCTTACCCAGGATCTGCAATGAACCCTGGCAAAAATCCTTTATTTTTTTTAATTCTATAAAGTATACAAATTATCAATCATTTATTCGAGTGAAATACTTTAACTTAAACAACAGAGGTCAAACAAGGCCCTGAGCTAAACGTGTGTGTCCATTTGAGAGTTGAAACATTGAGAGTAGCTCTCAGGCCACTCTCGAGAGGAAACTCGCAAGTGGACACAAGCTTGAAATTAGCACGAACTTGCTCTCATGTGCGATCACACTGTGTTTTTAAAGTTTCAATATTTCAAAAACTATAATTATCTAATAAAAACAATAAATTAGTTATAGGAGCCTATATTGTATATACCACCAGCTTAAAACGTTGTTAAGTTTAAGGTAGTATTATGCGAGTAGGTACATTTATTTATGAAGAATATAGCACCTTGTTGCAAATATGCGTGGAACTTACAGTAACTGTCTTAACTGTTAAGACTGAAAAATTGGAAAAAAAAAAAAAATGCAATTAAACATAAATTTATTAAACAACCTCTGAAATTGTTTTGACACCATGTATGTACATCATCCGATTTCTTAAGGAAATCTCAATTTATGAGAAAAAACATTGAAAATTGTTGGAGCGGTTTTTTTAAAAAATATTTTTTTATATATAAAATTTAAAAAAAATTAAAAAAAATGGTATGCAATTTTTTAGCTTTATTAATGCGGACTTAATAAATTAATTTAAAAAAAATATCATCTACCCATTTTCGAAATATGGAATTTTTAATTTTTTTTTTTACATTAATAATTTATTCTTTTGTATGCAATATTATTAGAACTTATTTGTACAAAAAAAAAATTCATTAAAATCAGTTCAACTGATAATGAGATAGTCGAAAATAAAAAAAAAATATTCTATGAGAGTTACCATTTTTAAACGAAAGATCATTTTTTTCAATAATATGGTAGATCGTACAGATATTAGTTCATAAAAAAATTTTAATCAAAATCGTAGGAGCCGTTTTTAGAGAAAAATGAGATTTTCAATTACGGTTTTTAAACATTTATATGGGAGGTACCGTTATTTTTGGTTATAAGAATAATTTTCATTTAAAATCTGCTAGATATTGTTAAAAAACTGCTGGGTGCAAA
>OV839569.1:19138670-19205937 GCA_929447395.1 Epistrophe grossulariae | reverse complement strand
ACACCATGTATCAGAGTTGGGAAATAATGATTACTTTTTGTAATTTATTACAACTTTCATTTCAATTACAAGTAATTAGTAATTGAACTTTTTCCATTACAATTACAATTATAATTAGAAAAAAATCTCGAAAAAAAAAATCATTCTAGATATTTTGTACCTATAAGGAATTCAAACTCAAATAAAACTAATTATTATATTCAGTTTATCAAACAATTTATGTTTCTGGGCCCACTTGTGATTATGTAGTTGTGTTAGTTGACGATGACTTAATACGGTTATTATATGTTGGCCGCACCAAATGATAAAAACAAACTTTGCAGAGGACACACATCCTACGCCGTAATGCTGGGTGCTAGGACTGTACTAATTTTTTTTTTCAAATAAAAACAACAAATTATTATTATCTTCTATGCCTCTATGGATGGTTATTAATTATTATTAATTCTGGATTTTTTGCATTCGAGATTTTTTTTCTAGATTTTTGTATTTCTAGATTTTGCTTTCTAGATTTTTGTTTCCGAGATTTTTACTTTCGAGATTTTTGCTTTCTAGAATATTGGTTTCTAGATATCGTGGTAAACCCTTAAAAAGCTGATAAAAGCGAATAAAATATATGCTGATTAATTTAAAAGCAAACACAACGACATACTTAACTCTACAGCAAACCATTTGTAGAATATCACGTAAAATGTAATTGAAAAAAAAACATTATTTAATTACATTTTTGTGAAATAATTAATGAAAAAGTAATCATTACTGGTTTTTTGATGATTACTTTTGTTTTCAATTACATAAAAGTAATTGAATTGCAAGTAATTGACGTTTTTCAATTACAAATAATTAGTAATTGAAAATCTTCAATTACATTTAAAAGTAATTGAAAAAGTCTTTGTAGATTTCAATTACAAGTAATTGTAATTGAATCTTTGTGTAATCATTTTTTCCCAACTCTGCCATGTATGTACATCATCCGATTTCTTAAGGAAATCTCAATTTATGAGAAAAAACATTGAAAATTGTTGGAGCGGTTTTTTTAAAAAATATTTTTTTATATATAAAATTTAAAAAAAATTAAAAAAAATGGTATGCAATTTTTTAGCTTTATTAATGCGGACTTAATAAATTTATTTAAAAAAAATATCATCTACCCATTTTCGAAATATGGAATTTTTAATTTTTTTTTTTACATTAATAATTTATTCTTTTGTATGCAATATTATTAGAACTTATTTGTACAAAAAAAAAATTCATTAAAATCAGTTCAACTGATAATGAGATAGTCGAAAATAAAAAAAAAATATTCTATGAGAGTTAGCATTTTTAAACGAAAGATCATTTTTTTTTCAATAATATGGTAGATCGTACAGATATTAGTTCATAAAAAAATTTTAATCAAAATCGTAGGAGCCGTTTTTAGAGAAAAATGAGATTTTCAATTACGGTTTTTAAACATTTATATGGGAGGTACCGTTATTTTTGGTTATAAGAATAATTTTCATTTAAAATCTGCTAGATATTGTTAAAAAACTGCTGGGTGCAAAGTTTAATAAAAATTGACTTAGTCGTTTTCGATTTATTAAGTTCTCAAATAAAAAAAATTTAAAACTTTTTTTAAAAATCCAAAAAAATTTTTTGAAAATTTTGGTATACCTACAAAACTTCTAAAACTTTTACAAACATTCTCCATAAAAAAAATTAATCAATATCAGTTCAACTGTTTATGAGAAAATCGAAAAAAAAAAATGGTTCTATGGGAGTTACCATTTTTCGTAAATTTTTTTTTATAAAATGGTTGCCTTTCTGTAAAAACATTACTGAATTTTTTTTTAAGTTGTGGGCACGTTTTTTAGAAAAATAAGATTTTCATTTTTTGCTAAAAAAAATTTGTACAGCATGTACCGTTATTTTTTGTTTTAAAAAAAGGGAAAAAAAAAAAAAAAAAACATGTGGGGGAATGCCCAAAACACGCTAGGTACGAACTTTGAATAAAATCGACCTATGTCCGTTTAGGCTACAGCCGAAAGGACAAACAGACAGACGGACAGAATTTCAAGACCCACTTTTTTTGACTTCGCTATCAGCGTATTGTCCCAAGTTCGCTTTTTTTACGAATCCATAACTTGCCATATAGAACTTTATATCTCAACTAAAAATCTATCACCGGCTGCGCCGTGTGGTTTGCCTCTATTCGCCCTTATCCGAAAGCTGCCACATATTCATAATTAAAAATGAAAAATTATATATTTCTCGCATCTATAAGCCCAGAAAAGTGAATGTGTATCATACTTGTTTCCACATTGGCGCACAACTGTCGAAAACCTACCTAACTTGTTTCCATAGTGATGTAAAAGTATTCTAATGGTGAATGAGTTATAAAATCTAATGCTACCATCTGGATTATGTATAAAAACTAAGTATAGAAAGCAAAACTCTGACTTAGGTATAAAGCCACATCCTCTTTTTTTTTTGTTTTTTTTTTTTTGAAAACTCAAAAACTTATATAAATTCAAAATTAAATTAAAAACTTATATAGAAAGGTTTGCTATATATGTATAAGAATCTTTCTGATGGTTGCTTAGCAATCATATTAAGCTGATTAATCACTTTCATATTCAAATAAAACAACAATCTCTAAAATATAAGTTTAATATCTAAAAGATAGAAGTTTTTTAAAACGAATATACATTATTTATCTGTATATGTATATGTATGTATATGTGTATGTATTTATAGAAAAGTTTGTCTGAAAATTAGATTGCATTCAGCAATCTTTGTTGCAATTTTCTGCATGAATAAAATCACATATATCCACTTTTGCATTTTTGAATGTATGAATAATTTCACGCTGAGAACTTCTATGATGGTCATCTTCTGTTCTTTATAAACAAGTCTTGGTTGCTCGTTATATATTATTCTTATACGATACCGCAATTTTTGCTTGCAACACAAGATTGCATCCTATATATACATTTACGTTTTTATTATCTATATTTCGTTGCTTAAAGTATCTATAGATATGTAGGTATGTAGGATAGTTTGTGTTGCAATGCTATTTGGTTCATATTCTATGCAAAATACTTCGAAGAATAAAAAAAAATTCAAAAAACTTACCCTCTTCTTCCGGTTGGTCAAAGACGGAAAAACTTATAGCTATACCCGGAGTCGGAATATATAGTCAGGAGGGTGTGAAGACAGAAGGATAAAAAACGAATCTAGTATTCTTCTCTAAAACGTTGTCTTGGGTACCGAATAAATTCTTGAAGTATATTTTTCGAAAGGAAAGAAAACAAAACTTTTGCCTAGAGACAATTTTTGAAAGAGGGCAAGCAAAACTATTGAGTGTGAAAATACATTTTATACAAAAAAAGGACTGAAATTCAAACAGACCATATATATGTAGGTATCTACTATTCCAGGATATGAATGTTCATATACCTACACACATTTATGTAAAGTTTTTTTTTTTTATTAGTCGTATACCTCCATACATACCAACCCACATGCCATGCATTTATGAGTATGAACTTTTATGAATACAATGGTGGACTTCTTCACATTTCAAGTGCATAGTATAAGGAGCTTCACTGAAGCACACCAGTTCTAACAAGCCTATATCCAGTTTTGAAGAAACTATAAACGGTACCGGTATGCCAACGACGACAACGACAATGAAGAAGTCTTTGAATTTGCAAACACTCCACAGTAGTGCGAATATATAGAGAGAGGCTCGGTCATGAAGAAGATGACTTGGCCTGGTGAAAATGGCATTAAACTATAAAACTTCGACTTCATCGTCCTCTAAGCGAAAATAGGTATGTATAGGTTTGGTCCTTGGGGAAGTTGCACACTTTGTAGGTGTATATTTAAATTAAATATTTAGCAGGCATTTTATCATGTGCTCATAGGCCATGGTCAAAGATTTCTCTCATATATGATATGCTCATACATATATGTATATATTATGAGAATAGCACAAGGTCGTGGCTATAATACTGTGCTAATGGTGACGAAAAATATTCTAACCATCCTTCCCCGAGGATTTTATTTTGAATTTTATAAGAGAATATTTATTCAGTAAGGTGTTTAAAAAAAAAAAAACTTCTTCATTCAAACAGCAAACAAAAGGAAATTTTAATGTTTAATGTTAATTCGGTTTGTTTTTTTCTTTTTTTAAATCACTTCAGTTCGAAGTTCAAGGTGAGGTGAAAATTAAATTTAAGAGGCTACATACTATACATTGTGTCAGAAGTGGAAGTAACTTTAACTAAATTTTTAAGTTTTATTTATTTTAATATCGATGGTAGCTTTATAGATTTATATGATTAAGAATTATATATTTTGACAGACCAAAATTTATTTTCAGAAAAATACTTTGAATTTCCGCAATATCAAATTTTTCGTAGCCCCATATCTTGCGCACAATAAAACATGACTGACTCCGTGGTGGCTTTGAAAATTCTGTGCTTTGGACAATGTGACACGTTTTTATTTCCAAAACAGCTTCTTTAGGTAGCGTTCAAAGCGTTTTTAGCTATTGCAAGTTTCACTCAGATGTTTTGACATATTCAAGTTGTTTGTTATTATGATTCAAACATGGTTTCTACCCATCAGAAGGCTCAATTATGGTATGGGAAGGATTAAGGAATAAGTTCCGATGGGTGTACCGAATTGGCCATCGTTGATAATCGATTAACAGGAACTCGATACGTTGAGGATATCATTGAGGAACACCTGTTACCCTATATGGGGTTCATAGGGTTTGATCAGTTGTTCTTTATGCAAGACAATGCACGACTACATGCAGCTCGTTCCGTATATGAATAATTTCAAGGCGCTGGTGTTCAAAAACTGCAGTGGCTCGCTTGTAGTCCAGGTTTAAATCCCATAAAGCATGTCTAGGAAATGCTAAAAAAAAGATAAAGTGATCATCCCACCCCTTACAAACACTGGACGAGCTCCGGAATGCGACACTGTCCAAAAAAAATCAAGTGTGGCCAAGATTTCGTGCCGCTGAGTGTAATACAAATTTGTAGAACAAAGCTGTGTGAAAATCTACAAACAGTACTTACAACCAGGGTTGTCAGCTTTAAAAAAACGGAATCGCCAAACGTAAATTCTAAATCGCAAAAAAATCGCCAAATTTCAATTTCTTCCACCCAATAAATCATAAAATTTAAAAATGAAATAAAATTTCGCAATTTTTAGTTTTTCAATAAAAAAACAGTTGAAAAAAAACCAAAAGAAAACAATTACAAAACTTAAAAAATAAATAAAACAATACGCTTTTATTTACCTAGTCTTCCTCAATAAATTCAATGTACGTATCAATTGTTGTGCATTGGATCTTTTTCATATAAAAAATTAAATCGCTAAAAACTAAAAATATCGCCTTTTTGGTGGTACATCGCCAAATCGATTTTCGTGTCGCCAAATGAAATTTCGAATCGCCTGTTTGGCGATAAATCGCACAATCTGACAAGCCTGCTTACAACTATTGTTATCAATACAGGTCTATGCAATATTTCTTAGGACGAAATTATGGTCAGTATAGTGCTCCAACGGTGTCCTCTCTCTTTCATGTAAGTTCAACACTATACTTAACAAAAAAATTAGTATTGACTATTAGGTCCTCATAAGTGAACTGATGAGTGCAAGAGGAATATCCAATTTTTGTGGAAACAAAGCTGTTAAAAGATGTTTTAAATTTTTGGATAACAACACTGGAACTGACAAATTTTTTCATATTTTTTTTTTAACTTTATCTGCCTAAATTTGAACAAAAGTTGTGAATTCGCATTCAACCAAAGTCGATAAATATTTGTATAGATATTATCTAATGAGGAGACTAGTCGCGTTAAACGGCCATCGATCGACTGATTGCCTGTCTAGAAATTGAATTTAGATATTTCGTTCAGACCTTGAAGGCAAGTTTATGATATCGAGCTATGTGAACCTACTTTATTTATTTGTGTTTTCCTTATGTTTTTGTCACGTTTTTTGTGGAAGAAATATCGAACATAGTTTGAATATACAGAAATAATTATATTGATGAATAATTAATTACACGATCCCTGCCGCAAAGCACAACGCCATCTTGATGTGAAAAGGTGTTGCCAACGACTGAAAAACACAGCTTGACAGTTGGCAGCTACGGGTTATTAAAAATGTAGCCCTTCACGAAAGAACAAAGAGTTTTTAATGTTAAGCAACATTTTGAAAAAAAAAATAATTTTATTTAATTTTTGGTGGTGATTTTTCGAAGAAAATCATTTAAACTATTAAGGTCATTTTTATCCTTATTCGTTATTCTTCAAAATTTTCCCATTCGGGGTTCAGAAAATTCACGAGGGATTGTTTAAAAACAGATAACTAAAATCTACATCCACAACGTGTCACTGTTGAAATTTAGCGTTATACTAACAATATTCAGTCCCATTTATGCGCGAGGGTCTTGAAAAATATCAACAAAAGATTAAATGTACCAGAAAAGCCGAGAAGGCCGCTTACCTAGTCACAATGTTATGTTTTGGTTTGTAATACAAAATTTTAACATACAAAGGACGCTCAATAAGGAGAAAATTAAAATTTAAAAAAAAGGGAGTGCTATTTGGCGGCCACTTTATAAATTATTCCGCTGCTTGAACTATAACTTTTAAAATTTCAGCGAAATAGATTCAGGAATAATTTTGTAGTCTGTAAGCCTCTGCAGAATACAAAATGTTATTTTATATTTTGTTGAATTAGGCCGCTGTAGTACCCCGTGGCTTAATGGTTAGTGCGTAGGACTGTTACGCCGAAGGTTTTGGGTTCGATTCCCAGCCTATGTCACTTAAAAAAAACTGAAATTTTTTTCACGGGCTACTGCCTCTAGCGAGGAATTGACAAATCCTCCAAGAGTATCTGTTTTTGAAAAAGTGCTTCCTGATTACCTAGCCGTTCGGATTCGGCAGAAAATTGTAGGTCCCTTCCATTCCTGCTATAGTAACACGCACACAGCAATGGTTGAGAGTTGTAGGTCACTAGGCCTTGGTTCTACACGAGCTGTAGCGCCACCCAATTTTTACTTGGACTTTAGACTTTCATTAAATTTCAGTTAAAAAAATACGGTTTTTTCTCTGATGCTTGGATATACATAGTAACGTCTCATATGGGACAGATACACAAATTTTTCTCGTCTTGTTGGTCATTCTTACTAAAAATTATCTGATTTCTTAATTCAAGAAAAATTATTTTAGGTATACCTACTTAAAGATATTATTTTCCTGGAAAAACAAAATTTAACCAAGCTTTCATTATTTTAACAACACTTTCTTGTTATCTCTAAATAAGTTTAAGATATAAGTACCTACATTAGCACTAAGTAGGTGAATCCAAATTAAATTAAATGAACTTTCTTATATAATGTTTAGATATTATTTTGATCATTTTATGTCTCATTTAATGAAGAAAAATCAATTGAATCCCTTAAGTTCCCTTCAATGATGAGCAAAAAAAAAACAAACAAAAAAAATATATAAAAAAAAACAAAAAGAAAAAAAAAATGTACAAAAAATAACACTAAGCTGCTGTCACTTTAAAACTTTTAATGCTGTAATTTTGGTCACAGCGCAAACAACTATGGAGAAGCATATATCCTTAATGCTTAGTTCAATAACATTTACGTGTTCAAAATACCACATAACACTATACCCACAGTAAGTTTCTCTTCTTTTTCAATCCAAGTTGAAAAATCCCCTTGCCTCGTTCTACATATATATGGTTTTTCTTGTCCGTGTGGTTGGTTATATTGGGAAGTCGCCACAACGTCGCCTCCTAATCCACTTCCAATCAATTCCCTTACACACAACTAGAAGACGACGACGACGACGACAATATAATATCACTATAGCCAGAACCAAAATCATCAGGATCAACCAAAAAGCCAACCCCGGGCTGGGAAGAACCATCATCAGAAGCAACAGAAGCATGGAGAAGCTAAGTAGGTAGTGTGATAGCTATACTATACAACCGAACTTTATCTTATTGCAAAAAGTTATCCCTCGCTTCCTTGCTGCTGTCAACGACGCCGACATAGAATGACAAGGACATCTCTACAACAACGAGAAAGACTACAACTACGACGACTTCTGCCCTTTATACACACCAATATTTGTACAATCACTATCTATTTCTATATAAGGCTTGCGAGCATGAATGTGTCACTTTTGCGGATATATATTGATATTTTTAATTTGTCTCATAGCACCCACGTCGTCATGCCCAAAATGGCCCTTCAACCCCACTTCCTCAACGCAGAAAAAAAAAACAAAATAACATCCCCAATAAAGGATCCTTCTAATGCCCATACCCTTATTTAGGCACGAAACGAAAAAAAAAATGCGTGAAATCAAAATTCAAATGCTAAAACTTATGCCATAAAAAGATTTTTTTATTCCCATCAAATTACCGGGAAAGGACATATATATCTATACATATATATACGAGAAACAGGACAACAACAGCACAGCACGAACAAAGTGAAGCGGAAAAAAAAAATTTGTCTGACGTCTGATAATAATTGGCAGGCGACACGCTTGTCGCTCGTCGCCCCTCTTCCTCTGTGATGTTAACGAGTGTCCCTGTTTGCATATGTATGTATATGTGTATTCGTTTATTTGGGCAAAGGATGAGGGTGGATTTTAGATGTTGGGGATCCATATATACTTCTTTTCGTTGTTGTCCTATTCAACTGGGTATAGGTAGGTACTCTTTGTGTCGTCCAGAAAAAGTTCTTCTTCCATGCGAGGACCCCTAAAAAATGTCCCCAATTCTCATGCTTGCCTGCACTTGTTGGGGACAAAAAAAAAAACCGAGCATTAGGAGAATGGGGAATCTCTTTAAATCCGTAAACTGATGTCATCAGCATACCCTCTCGCTACCTTGATTTTCCGCATTTTTTTTTTCATTTTTTTGTGCTCTTAATACGTGTCTATTCCATACTGGCCATCATCGTTGCCGTCGTCCTCTCTCTCAACTCTGATAGCCATACATAATTCAAATTTGTGCTGAATGCAAGTGAAAACAGTGCTCCGGTTTCTGTTGTGATAGATTTTTCTTTTTTTTTTTATTATTTTTGTGATCCTTTTCTAAATCCTTAAAAGTGATTTTTTTGTCCGTGTGTTTTTTTGCAAACTTTTGTGGACAAACATGAGAATGACGAGAAACCACTCAATTCTTCACGTTGAATAATTTTTTTTTGTCTGCATAGGTATAGGTTTATAAACCCTTTTTTTTACATATGGATACAAATAAAATAATAAAAAAGGGGATGGTATTTTGGGAATACCCATAACAAGGTAAGATACCTATGTTTTTATTATTTCATGGGTGGAAAGTATGTACACTGTACAAGGTCTTCAAACTAGGTCAGCAAGATATGCAACACCGGAAATGGACAGGACAGCTCTAAAGTTCTTGCCTGTTGAAATGCATGTTTTTGTGAAAATCAAAAAAAAAAAATAACTGTGTTTTTTCGTAAAACATGCACCGACAGGAATATGGTGATTTAGAAAATACCTACAACTATTCGGGGAATCTATGAAATAATAATAATATTTATTTCATAGATAGGATTTATTTTGTTCTAGGAATACGGACATTCAATTAGAATTTCTAAAATCAATATTGTTAGCTCGTAATGTTATTTTATTCATTGCATTTTTGTATTCTGTGAACGGCCTCTTTTTACCAATCAGATGTTGGATACAACGTGCTCATATATTATCTAACAAAATTCAATTTGATCAAAATTCTGTAAAGGAAATTAAAATCCTTTTTAGCTAAAATTAAACATTCTACATAGAATTCGGGATTTTTTAATTAAATATTCCGCATTTTTTTAAATTCTGTAAAAATCATTAAAATCAGTTTTATTTCTGGGAATTCGTTAAAGCACCATTCCTTGAAGAGTTCAATAGGGGTTGGAACCCACCGCATTTCAAAATTTTTGATTTCATGTTTTATATTTTATAGGTATGTATTTTATATTTTATATTTTATATTTTATATTTTATATTTTATATTTTATATTTTATATTTTATATTTTATATTTTATATTTTATATTTTATATTTTATATTTTATATTTTATATTTTATATTTTATATTTTATATTTTATATTTTATATTTTATATTTTATATTTTATATTTTATATTTTATATTTTATATTTTATATTTTATATTTTATATTTTATATTTTATATTTTATATTTTATATTTTATATTTTATATTTTATATTTTATATTTTATATTTTATATTTTATATTTTATATTTTATATTTTATATTTTATATTTTATATTTTATATTTTATATTTTATATTTTATATTTTATATTTTATATTTTATATTTTATATTTTACATTTTATTTTTTAATTTAATTATTTTATATTTTACATTTTAATTTAATTATTAAAATTTCACGAATGATGAGTTGGTACTAGGCTTGATCAACAAGAAAATAGAGTGTGTAACTTGTGAATATTGATTTTCAAAGAAGGCACCTAATCTAATAGAAATGTTTTGTCACCACACAACGCTTCTCAATAGCTTAAACATACAAATTAAATTCACTGATTGAAAGCAATAACATTATTATTCAAATATGACTTTCCCTTAAAATGTCTACAGTATTGACTGCGATTGTATAAACCCTTTATCTAAGCTGAGCCAGAAAATTTTCAAAAATCAATATTTGTTATATTCAGTCTAGGGAATGCAAATATTCTTACGCAAATCTCTTGAAATAATTATTATTATTATACGTACAACACTTTGACCTTAATTTAACGTAATACAGACACGTCGCTCTAGATACAATATACATTAACATAAAAAGACACTGCCCTTTATAATTAATACAAAATATTTTCCAATTCTCTTCGTTTCATTTCACATTTTTTTTATTTTTAATGCTGTCCTATTTTTTTAAGCACCACTTTTAAGAACTAACTGGCAAATATTGCTTTGGTGTTAGGTTGTTTTTTTTTAGTTATTTTTTTTTTTTGTTGAAGTGTATGTGTGTGTGTTTGTTAAAAAAAAAACCGTTGTAGTAATAATCATCATAATTTTAATAACAACCTCATTATACTCCAAAGAATACCCAAATATCTGCTCTAATGCACAGCAATTGGTACTTCTTCAGTATTTTGAACCCACATCCTTACCAACCTATATAATGTACCTATGTATGTTTATATACAAAAAAGCACTTTAGTCGAAAAGGACTGTTATAGTATATTAGAGTTGTAGTACGAAGCAGCAATAGGACATTTATCCAAAGTCGGCGTTGAATGGAGGAGAACGTTGAGAGTGCCCCATGTGGAACGAGAGCAATATAAAATTTATGACAAAATCTGAATTTAATTTTCATCCTTGGCAGGGACCAAAACTCGATTATAACTTTTTTTTTTTTTGTGCTTTCTCTGTTTTTGCCTTTCAGTTTATATCCTCGAGTTAGAGAGATATGTCTTTAAGGATACCTATACTTATACATATTTGTGATTCGGCCCTCGACCAATAAGTTGACAGAGAAACAGTGTCCTCGGGCAAGTGGTAGAAGGTACTAGGTACCAACGAACATAATATAATATGTGTGTGTATGAGTGTGAAGTGGGGGTCCTTTTCCTAATGTTATATACCTATTAGATGGATGGACTTGAATATGGACTGACTTCTTTAGAAATTAAATAGTACTAATATGGGATATCACAGCGCTGTCGTTTGAGTAAAGTGAATTAGTTCTTTATATACAAATTGTATTGTGATCCGTCAATGAAGGGTTTGAACAAATTTCATAGATAAAATTAATTCTTTAATATTTTTGTTCTCAAACTTTTGTATTTTCTACCGACCGCTACAGTTGCGAGAAACCCAAGGAAACAAATTGCTAGAAACAATTGTTGTCGATAATTCTCTATTTACACCGTTTGAGTGTTTCGTATCCTGAAATCCTCTGAATCAAACAAATTTCGTTTCAGAGTGGACCTCGAACTTCAACCAGGACTTGACGAGAGCAGCAAGAAGTTCTAAGCAACAAAATTCCAATTGGTTAACAGTACATTTTCAACCCCAGGAATTTTCATTCTAATTCAATTAAGTGCATTTCTTCAAATCATCCAAAGTCGACTACCCTGTTTCTAGAATGCAAGTTTTTTTTTCCACCTCCTCTTTGTGACAGTTTTTTTTTGTTGGGGATTCTTTTATTTTAGTGTGTTGGGGTTGGTATAAGTTGGTTTTGAAAATGCTGTTGTTGTCCTTCTTGTGCCTTTGTTCGTGGTTTCTTATCGATGGCAGCAAGCAGAACCACTTAACCAAATAACAATAAATTAATGTCCTTGCCATGCGACGAAAAGATGACACTTAATTTCCTTTCAGTCGATGGACATAGCTAGACCGCCCACACCCACACCCAAAAACAAACCCAACCCATCCTATTCCTTTATCCTTCTTCTTCTAACATCATCAGTATAAACCCGAATGTGTTGAACTTTGTTAAAGAAATTTTCGTCCTTTGGGAAGCAATGAAGGCAAAAGTTGAATGCTGAAGGTTAGATAATATTTTTCAAAAAGCACACATCTATATCTCTACCTATACATATACCTAACTGTACAACATTTTGTGTGGTAAAATTGGGTGGAATATATATGTATGTATGTATATGTATATAGCCGCAATGCCAGCAGTGGCATGGTAAGACGACGGAAGACAGACGACAGCAGTATGGTTCTATGAATGTCCATAAGAACCAAAAGATAAAATTAGACCATTTTGTGGCGGGCGTTATTGTTCATAATTGTTTCATATTAGGGCAAATGGAAACAATTAGCAAAAATTTTCAATGATTGGTAACAGAGCACAAGGGAGAATAAAGCTTTTATCATTATTTTTGTTGTTGTTATTGTTAGATATGAGGATAACTTTGAATTGCTATTTCTTTTTTTTTTTTTGTCACTTTATCGACGCACAATAAATGGAATCGGAAAATTATCATAAATCAAGAAGATAATTGAATATATATACAGAATAAATTTTTTGAATATAAATATAAAGCTCTATATTTATGGCTTAAATTATTTTACTAACGTAAAGCTAGATTTTATTAATGTTTTAAGTTGAAAATTACGTTGTAAAAATATATTTTTATTATCTCTTTTTAGATAAACTTTGTAGATGCTGTAACAATTTGTCATTTTTTAGGTTATAAATCTATGAACATGAAAGTGGCTCCTCAATATTTTGGCATAATTAGCTTGGAAATCCAATTTCGATTTCAGGGAAATTTTGCTGGCGAAAAAATCCAAAAGTGAAGAATTTTAAACGTAATTATCTCAATTTTGGCAAAAGATATACTGTATTTCGAAAACTCGCTAATGACTAACGTAATGAAGTTCAAATGTAGAAAATATAAATTTTTTGCAAATTAACTTTTAAACGGTTAAAGTATAACTCGCCGTTTGGGAGTTATCCGCGAAATTTTCTACATTTTACGTTTACTGAAATGGCCAATGATTTTAAACGATATAAGTCAGTGGAATAAAAGTACCAAAATTGCCGACAGAATTTCAAAATGAGCATGATTTGTTTGAAGTGTCTTCGGTTCGTATTTACGGTTTAAAAGTTGTTCGGAATAATTTTGAAATTTGACCTAAAGCAGAATTTTAAGCCTACTAAATTTAGAAATGGGCTTTTTAGACATTATTACTGATGATATTGTCTTGTTTTTTTTTTAGAAAATTTCCTAGGCTTAAAATTATGATCCTTTTTTTTTATTATTTTTTTTATAATTATTTTTTATTTCTAAACTCCTTTTGAACATTTCATATACCACAAGTTCGACTCTGTAGTTATACTTCCAAAAAATGTTCGCTATAATTTTCTAAATAAATAAAGTTTAAATTAAAAAAAAGTTATTCAAAAATTGTTTCACTCTTTTTAAATTACAACATAGCCAAAATTATAGAAAAATAATTTCAAACATACGTTATTTCCAAAAAAACAAAATCTTAATAAAATCTCCAAATAATGCAATCCAACAAGACAAAAAACACCATGGGAAAAGGTGTCCCACGTACCTATGTACAAAATCCCCAATAAATATTTTCTTTTGCTAAAATCTCCAATTCTACAAAAATACTCAATAATCTCCAACATATTAAGTAAAATGTAACAAGGAAACATTGTTTTTTGAAATAACATCGATTGAGTTTAGATTCGTAGATAATAAAACGAGGCTATTGCTGTTAAACTTTTAAATTTAAATGTTTTTGATGAAATGTTCTCTAGTTTTTGCATATACAGGACATCTTTGTCCAAGATAGTGCATCAAGTTTTAAAATAACGTGATTTTATTGCTTGATTTGCACGACATGCACATCTTCTTTTTGGGATTTTATCTTTAACATAGGTTTTATTTCGGGGATTTGCTTTAAGGGATTATTGCTTTTCAGCAAACATCAATTACCCGTTTTTGTGACTTTTGTCTGGAGGCCTCTTAAAGGGTTTTTAACGGGCGTATGGTCAGAATGCCGAAAACCAAGATCTCAAAAACATAAAGTCCAAAAAACCCACAGAAAACCCAAAATCTCGAAAACCCAAAATCCCACAGTTAGTAAAATCTAGCATTCCAAAATCCGGAATAACCATAATCCCGAAAATTAGTATAAAAATTAAAATAACAGTGTGATAGAGTGGTTCGTTTTGGGCATTTTCTGTTTTTAGAGCGACATGCAGTGATGAGGTTATAATGAGGCTTGGCACATTGTCATTGCTAAAGTTACTCAAAAAATGATAAAGTAAAGGAATTCTTTCTTGGTGAAAAATAAAAGCGATAAGGAATTATATAGGATTAATAAGTTTCTAGGCCTAAAGGCATTATAGTATTAAGTTATGATATTATAGTTTAACATAGAGCTCCCGTTTAGGCCCAGTAAGTAAGTAGTAAGTTATTGATAAGTAGGCTAGTTTTTCATGAATTTTTGTCTAGCTTTAAGATAGTTGTAAGTTTAAATTGAATAAAAATAAATAATAAAAACAAAAAATTACCCACCATATTGTGACACTCTTACACTGTTGGAATGTCTCGAGTCACTCCTTTCTAGAAGAAGCTGTATGAAGTTCAGTTCTATGAACCCGCTCTATGGACCAAAACTAAAGCGCTAGATATTGCAATTTAGTGATATAATGGTTCAATAACGTAACGATATATCAGACGTGTTGTTTTTTTGTATGAAAACTGTGATGGCGTCGGTAATCCCCGTTGTCAATTTTTTCAACCAATTGTCCCCGGGATTGCAAAAAAAAAAAAACGCTTATCTTTATTTGACTTTTTCATTGACTTGTTTTTGTTTGAAAAAAAATATTTGTTAAATCTGTTTGAACTTTTTAGAAGAACCGGATTGTTAAATTATAACAAAATCAGTTTATCCATTAAAAAATTATAATGTGAATATCTCGAATATAAGGCGAATTTCCCAAAACACCCTATTTATGTTGTGTGAACTTTTTCCAAAAATTTAAAATGCAGTTTTCTTACAATAACTTCGAGAATTACAATTACAGGGACGAAGTTTAATTAAAATATATGTGGGTCACTTGTGCGTAAATAAAAAAAAACAAAGTAATTAAAATCATTATACAGGAAGTAGATAGATAGGTAAGAAAAAAAAATTGGGGGTTTATCCTCCAGGAAATAACATAAAAATGCTGTATACCAGATTTACAAGAAATCAGTTCATCTCGTTTGTCAAATTATGTGGACGGACGCACAGACGTTCAGACGCACAAAAGCACAGCTGTTGCACAGGCTGATCGACGGACAAAATGACGAAAATTAGTTTTTTGCCCTTTTCCATCATCGTGATATCATAGATGTTGTCTTAAAATAATTTTTTATAAAATTCCCCACACTTAAACTAGGAGCAATAGTCCCCTTTCTATTTTGTTTTCTTTTTTTATACCCAATCTGCGCGCTCTATAGCTTTGTCTGTGATTATGTAAAACAAACACCCTGCACCTATTATAAAAAATTATAAAAAAATAAACCGAAAATTATATAAACCCTTAAGTAGATATTATGTAAGTACATTTGCCTATACCTAAAACCAAGTGAATATTGAATAAGTAAGTTATTCATCGAAGAAACAAGAAGCAGCACGCTTTCATGAATCAATATCAAGTATCATTGAACGATATCCATTCTATTATACTCGTACCTATGCATACCAAGACCAACCCCATTTATAACATCATCATTCCCTCGCTTAATTTACTTTTTGCTCTTGAACTCTCTCTCTCAATATCTCTTACATAAATAAACATCAATAAAGTTAAAGATACAATATCATTTATATTAATACAAAAACAACCACATAAACTATTTTAAAATATTGATTACCCGCACTATCCTGCAGGTTTTTGTATCTTTTAGCCTTCCCTTCATTGCTTATAGAACATAATACAATTTAACTGTGATAAGGTTATTTCTTCTCCCCATATAATAATGAATGTTCATGTACAGGAAGGTAGGTAGATAGGTTGGTACAACTTCCACAAATCCATTATATTAAACCATCATTATATTAAACCAACGTCTAATAATCACTGACATGGAAAATCCCAACCCTATAGAGTGGGATCAAAAGTACTATGCCACACACCGTACACACCATCATCACATTGAATAGCGCTTTCACGTTCGAATGCCATAGCCATATATAAACTCCTAGAAACCGATTACCTTCCAAAGTTCCACCCCACACGTTCGGAGGCCCTCAATCAGATAGTTGAACACGGGGCTCACCTAATTGGTTCTATGCCTGCCTGCCTGCCTGCCTACCTCTCTACCATCAACTCAGCCTAACCATGTATGCTATACGTAACCTATATAGGTAGAAATCAGCTATAGAAATTTTCCCAACGGAGTTACATTTTTTCCATACCATATGAAGGACGAGAAAGGAAAATAATATGAGCTCAGCACAATACAGGAATATGAAGCTAGGTAGTAGGTAGGTAGGTTCCTATACCAATCCTGGTTCCAGGTAACAAAAATTTGTTAGGAAGATATACATTTCTTTGAGAGTTTAGGTATTGTATCTATTTTCTTTTTTTTGAGAAACTCATAATGTATACTACAGATGATCCTGTGACAGGAATAAACTTTTCCGAATTGGCTTATACCAATTATAGCCTATAGGTGGTGTACAGATACAGTATATATACGGACTTCCTTTCCTACTTTCACTAGATACCTCTCGATTTGGCCTTGATACTTGTTTTTTTTTTTTGCAGACTTAGATATATTTATTTAAGATCACAATTTCCGTTGGGGCATTGTTTGGCTTAAGCTTTTGCATGACTCCAATTTCTATAACAAACGGCAAACTCCTAAAAAATTAATAACACAAAGTATAAATGAAGTCGTAAATGTTATCTGCTAACCAAACAAAAGCAAAAGGCTTTTGCTTAATGGCAAGAACAGAATAAATGGAAGAAAAAAAAAACAAAAAAAAAAAAATTAATGAAAAGATGGCCTCTTGTTCTTTTTGTCTTATTCTATACTCTCACTATACTATGTCCTTGATAATGGTCTTAGCTTTAGATGATGATGGTCTTGGTCTTTTGGTCTATTGTTTAAGTTCATACCTCTGCATACATATTACTATACTATGAGTATATTCTCTCTTTTATATCTTCCTCCCATACTTTTCATTGTGCTGAGCTCGAAATTCAATTAATTTTAATCTGATTAGCATTTTGGTAGTTGACTGTAATTGTTATTGAGAGAAAGGATAATGATGTCCTTTAATTAAAACATTCACACGCACCAATGGCAAATGGGGCGACGCGTCCACAATCACCATTCGACACTCAACCCTAGAGAATTCGATTAAAACAAAAAAAAATATGTATGTATGTATATCTACTGTCGTAACGGTGAATGACATACAAAATATACACACATGTTTAGCCAGAGTCGTATCGTTAGTTTTGTGCGCCTTTGGAACGATTTAAATTTTTGAGATCTCTTTAAATTTCAAGAATTTTAAATATTTTTTTTTTTTATTTGGGTTTAATTTAGAAAATACTTGTCTTGTTATTAGCTTTAATGGGCCTAACCAACCTTTACAGAATTCGAAAAGGTTTCCCTAAGAAGGGGCTTGAGAAAGATGAAAACTAACAACTGATTATATTTTTTTTAGATTAGATTCTTTTGTTACATAAATTCAAAAAAGCTTTTAACAAAAATTAATTTCTAAATAAATTTTATTAAATTTTTCACTAAATTAATTTCTTTTTCTTTTTCATATTTCGAATTTTACATAACGAAAAACAAGGGCTATGGCGTATTGCGTATTGGCGTATTTCTATAAAATTATCTACATATAATATTTAAAAATAATAGGAACATGATATTTTTTTTTCTTAATTTTTATTTTTTAAACGTACTCATTTAAAATAGCAAATCGATAATTTTTTGCCGATTTTAAATATTTAAAAAGGCTTTCCCAATTAGCTCCATTTTGTAACTAACAACTGTGTTGTACATTCCTCCGACACGTTTCTTTTTTTTATTTTTTATTGTAGGACCCAAAATAACGGTACCTCCCGTAAACTTTTTTTAGGAAATAATGGAAATCTTATTTTTTTCAAAAAAAAGTTACCCATAACTTAAAAAAATGCATTCATTTTTTTTACAAAATGTCTATCATTTTACCTACCCATGACCATTTTTTTTTGATTTTCTAAAAAACTGTTCAACTGATTTTCATCAATTTTTTTATTGAAAAATGATTCAAAAAGTTTTAAAAGAATTGTACCTATACCAAAATTTTCAAAAATTTTAATATGGATTTTTTTTTAAATGTTTCAATATTTGAGAACTTAATAATTCGAAACGGTCTCAGTCGATTTTTATTAAACTTGGCACCCAGTAGTTTTTTAAGATTATCTAGCAGATTTTATATGAACGTTATTTTTATAACGAAAAACTGGTTTAAAAACTTATAACTAAAATCTCATTTTTCTCACAAACGACTCTTACGATTTTGATTAAAAATTTTGTGTGGGCTAGTTTCAGCAAAATCTATCATACTATTGGAAACAAATTTATTTATCCATTAAAACGGGATCTCTCATACAACCATTATTATTGGTTTCCGACTATCTCATTATCGGTTAATCCAATTTTAATCCCATTTTTTAGACAAGAGCTTCTAATAAGTTTAAAAAATATTGCATATCAGAATTTTCAAAAAAATTAATTTTAGATCATTAAAAAAGATTTCAAAATTATTTTTTGAAAAATCGATATTTCGAATGATGATGATTTTTTTCAACGTCATTTTTTTAACTTTGCATTAATAAATGCTAAAAAAATTTTATTTAAAAAAAAAACGCTCCAAACATTTTTAAAAATGTAATCTCATAAATTGAGATTTGTTTAACAAATCAGATGTTATACCTACATCACGTTGGTGTCAAAAGAATTTCAGGATTTGTTTAATAAATTTATTTCTAATTTTATTGATTTTTTAACAAAATTAAACCGTAAATTCCATGTACATATATTTGCAATAAGGTGCTATATTGTTCATATTTATGTACTCACATAATGATTCCTTAAACTAAACCACGTTTTTGGAAGGTAGCATAAAATATAGGCTCCCTTAACTATTTTATTGCTTTTAAAATCAGACTAATAGATCTAAATTTTTCATGACTTGAAAACCACAGTGGTGCATTTTATTTTATGAAATGTGAAGTACAAATTTTCCAATATTCTTTTAGGATCGGCTTTTCAGTTGAATCAGAAGTCAATAGCTCTGCATACTACTTTATTAATTTTCTGTCTGAGAGCATATGTTAAAATCTCTCTTTAGTCAATTCACCAAATTTGGCCAAGTCCAGGTTTTTTTAAATTGACTGTACAAATTGTTTCAGAAGCTTAATCGTCGTTAACCGCAAAGCTCGGAGCAGTATTGACTTTGACCTTAAAAGTTTATGTTTTTTTTCTTTTTTAGAGAAAACCATTTTTGACAACTTGTTAAGTATTTTTGACCACCCATAGTTACAAAAAAAGTCGATTTAAAAAAAGAGAGGCCAACAGATCGCTGCACTCAAAATAATCGATTTTTCTTTAAATTTGATGAATCCTTTCCATTTGAAATATTTCTTTTGTTTTGATTTTTGAAAAAAAACTTGATCTTATTTCAAAATTGATTTTTGGTAACATGTGTGGTCAAAAACGGTCATTTAATAATTTTTCATCTTTCAAAAAAAAACAAACAAAAATTTAACACTTTTTGAGGCGAAATTTAAAATTTTGTTTTTTTTTTTAAATTGACATTTTCTAGGGCCAAGTTAACATAGGTAAAGCTTGGACCTCGACTGATCGCGCAATGAAAATTTTGTTGGTAAAGTCTTAAATTGCCGATTTAATCGAATTACTTTTGATATTACACATACGAAGTTTAATCGCATTCGTTTAAGTCGTTTTCGAACAAAATTGAAAATAACAAAAACCGTTGTATGTTAGCTAACCGTTATAGATAAGTTAAATCCAAAAAATCCATTTTCTCCTCCAGCGAATCACATATAAAAATGCACTGGTACTGATTTTAAATATCGTTCGTTCTTTTAGGGTTAAGCTCCTTCTACACCTAAACTCACAGATAAACAGGCTAACTTTCGACTTTTCCACCTTACTAATATTAGTTCTGTTTAAAACCTATACAAATATTTCTTATTCTCAAAATTAATACCTACTTCATGTCCTCTTATTTTTAAAAGTAAATTTCCAAAACATTTTTTTTTTAAATTTCCTTTGGAAATTAACAGTATATTATGAAAAATCTTTGAGTTGTTATTGTAAAGTGTTTCCTTTTTTAAATTTAGTCGATAGCAGAGAGCTTTTACCTTTATTTAACTTTCTAAGTCATGAATTGCCTTTTGTCTAATTTGCGCGCCCCTTTTCTTACTGGTTCCTTTTTTACAAGACCCTTTATCAATGCTCATCTATTTAATATAAGCAAGGGTGGTGGTGGTACATTTACACCTACACACTGCAGAGCCCAACAAAACATCTCTTTTCTTCAGTTAAATGGAGAACATTATCAGAGTAGGGGTATGGGATTGGGATTGTAAGTCCATTTCAACGGTCCACTTGGCGTCAATGAACAAGAATACAAAAGAACTGGACCACACGCACTTCCCTCCTCCAAAACAAAAACCATTTTGGAATGACTAAAAATAGATGAAAAAAAAAAAAAAAAAAAAAAACACGGAGGCGATACCCGTTGGTTGTTGGTGAGATTTTTCCGGTTCCAAATAATTAAAGTTGAATTAGAAGTGGAGGACTTAAAGAGTGGATGAGCACACAATTTTGTTTTGTATCTGTAAAAGTATCTCTCGATCTATTCGTCTGTATAAAGGATTTTATTTTTTCTTATACTCGCTCGAATAAAATCTGTATGTGTACATGGTATTTACGTACATTCCCGTGTATATACATTTGTATTTGTGAAATTTTACGTGAAATGTCACTAGTTTTGCCCTATTTATTTTTCTACATTGTTGAGTAAGAATATAGCTGTTGAAAAGGGCAAAAGGACAACAAAGACGACGAGGGAGGACATGATGCGATTGTTGGCGTGAAATGAAGCTGAAAGGATATCAAATTCTATTTTAACTGGATTGTTGTCGTACCTTCTATACTAAATATATATATATAAATATATCTCTCCACTATATAAAGGGTTTTCATTTTATTGCTTTCTGAAGAAGGGTCAAGCATTTAAACATTATCTCTTTGAAAGGAACGCATTTGATTAACGTTTAAATCTTACATGGTTTAAAAATATGGTAAGGATTCTTATAGAAGGCTATCTATCCTTTTTTTTTGTTGGTAGACGTGTATATAGGTATGTGGGTTAGATATAAAGTATATTTTATAAGGAAGAGAATTTAAAAGGCTCATTCAATTTTGGCATCAATATATGAGTGTGAGGCAGGTGATGGTTAATTATATACACTTTGATACATGTGAACGAAATATGTACACTTTATTTAAATTTATTCATGGACTAAAGAAAACACATATCTACATTATATACAAAGGTTCTTTAATAGACCTTTTTTTTAATACAATCCTTATTTTGTACTTGGTATACGTTTAAAATGAGGGATGGAATTTATTGAGTAGTTTGGTTGAAAAGGCTATTCAAACTAAGCTGGCAAATAAATTTTATTTCACTTTTATAGCTTTTTAATTCGGATCAAGAAAACAACCATGCTTGGTATGGTAAAAATACAAAATATATTCTCCATAAAAGGAAAGGACGCGGCACTTAGAAATTTGATTTTATAAAGAATTTTTTATTAAAAAATGTCGGATTCTCTTCTTATTATGAAAACTATGCACGATGGATCCGTTTATAGGGCCAAGGACAAAGCTGATTGATTAATATCATTCAGAATATGGAATTACGTAATTTGTCAAATGGGTCGATATAGCTATATAGGTATCTGTCTCATACATATATGTAAGTCTTGGCACTTAAAAACTATTTTAAAATTTTTATTTCAAGTTTTGTTAAGTATTTTAGTTTTATATGATTTTGAGTTTTTTATTTACTCTTTTCAGTTTTTTGAAAATTTTATTTCAACCCCAACCGAAATTTTATTGAAAATAATAAAGAATTGAAACGTCTTTATTTATAGGTAGAAAGTGACGACGTCATTTTTTGAAGATTTTTTGGTATAGGTACCAACTGAAAATAATAAATATATGAGAATTTTTGACCGGACCTTATCTTGTTGTAATTTAATTTCAAATTAGTATGATCGGCGTACGATCTTGTCGCTACAATGGTGTATTATATATGGATCAATATTCCTAAATAATAATATTTTGCACCTCGAAATGAATTTATTACGTTTATTAAATTTTTTTAAAGATTTCTTTTTTATCACGATAATGACAATATTGCTTGGGACAGTCACTTAAATTCATTTAACTCAACTTTTTATAACTCTATTTATTTATTTAATCAAATAATTTAAATAAATAAATAAATATAGGTATCAAAAGTTAAAATAAGCTGGCAGGGCATTAGTTAACATTATTCTTTTTTCTTTAAAGCTACATGAATACATTTTTGAAACTTATTTATAACTTTAAAAAAATATGCATTTTATGAGTGAAGGTTCAGCTTGTTAAATGCATGGACGGTAATGAAATTTTTGGTATTTAAGCCTAGTACGCTGCTGATGCGAAACGAAAATTTCCTGTGATCTCCAAACAGACAACGAAACGCTTCCGAAGACACAACGGAAAATATCCTTGGAGAGTTTCATTAATTCCAAAAACAAAATCAAACATAAACGCAAAAAATCAGAGAAACCCATGAAGTAAGAAAATGATAAACAAAAAAAAAACCACAAATAAAACTCAAATGTCATTTTTCCGCACACAATAAATAGTCTGTATAATTAATTCAGTGCGAAAAAGGAGCGGAGACTTCTCCAAATGATCTGCTACAATTAGGAATTTCGCTCGTCGAACAGCGTACTGCAAAACAAAAAGCAGAACGAAATTTTCCGTTTATGATTTAGTTGTGTCATTTTTGTATGGGATTTTTCGTTTCGCATCGCAGCGTACTAGGCTTTAAGTTAAAATTTCGTAATAAATGTAAATTTTTTATTTTTATTTTTATTTTTGTACATGTCCCTGTTAAAGGAGTTTACAAAGAAGCGTTTCTCGATAAAATATTTAAAAAACCAATATGTTTCATAAGCTTTAAGCACATGACCGCAGAAAACTAATATTTTTAAATATTGACCCATATAGCAAAAATTGTTGCAGCAGTTTCTTAAAAAAAATATATAAATAAAAATTTGTTATACAAAATGTAAGTAAAAACTTAATTTAAAATAAAAATTAAAAAATTAAAATATCGAATTTTAAAAATTGGGTTTTAAACTTAGATTCCAAAAATCTGAAACACGATTTTTTTAATTTGATTATATTACTTTCACTTTTATGGCCTTTGCATGAAAAAATTTATTTAAATTGAAAAAGTCGAAAATAAAAAAAATTTGCGAACTTTTTAAATCCGTGGTTCTTTTTGAGTCACCCTTTAAGTTTAAGTCGATAAACTTACTCCATAAGGAGGAATTCTTCACGTCAAACAAAATAAAAATATTTTTCTAGTTTTGACAAGAAATTTTTTTAATAATTTTGTAATAAATTCTTTACTGTCCAAATAATTTGGATTAATTAAAAGCTCGTTTAGCTTTATTTTCATTCGCAGAAATTTGGGAAATTGAATTGATTCTTTTTTCTAAAGTCTTGGAAAATTTAATGATAATGACAGTGGCGTATATAGAGGGAGGTCAAGGGGATCAATCTCTCCTATAAGTCTTCAACGTAACCAGTTAAGCACAAAAGGACTGGAAAAAATTTCACTGCATTTTAGCACACCATACGTGGCATCAAGTATTTTGTTTCTCAAATCATTGCCTATTTTCTATCTGCCTTGACGAATACGAGAATTTTAATGATGGAAAGTAATGTAATGCAGATTCACGAAATTCTGATCTGAATTGGGTGCTTTGTGTTATTCGGGCTTTTTTCGAGGAAGATAAAAAATAAAAACCAGAACTGCATCTCTTCATTTACATACTACCTAGGTTAGGTTAGGTTTATGTGGTTGTCAGCAGAAGGTTGGACACACTTAGACCACTGGTTGGCCCGTTGTAATACCACAGGAATCTAGGAAACTTTCTTCCTACTCGTTGAACCATTTAGAGCTTCTTACGAAGCGAGCGAGACTATTAATGTCATGACTTGCCAGATCACTAGGATCATTGTAGTAAAATTCTTCTAAGTGGAGCCTACGTCTTTGAGATAGAGCAGGGCATGTACAGAGAAGGTGAGGAATCGATTCTTCCTCTTCTTCGTCCATACAACTCCTGCAGAAGTCGTTTGAAAATACACCAAGCCTTGTTGCATGCTTACCTATTAGACAGTGTCCGCAGTAATGACACCTATGAGGGAGCTAATGTGCAGTCTGCTTAGAGATAACAAGTTCCTAGAGCGCTTCAGATCCAGCACAGGCCAGATCTGTTTTGTGGCCTGACATGTGGCAATAATACTCCACCTAAGATTTGTTCTCTCTATTGCATCTTGCTTTAGCATAAGTTTACAGGTAGCGATGGGTATACCAATATCTGTCCGATTTGACAGTATAGGAAGTAAAGTTCCACTTTTGGCGAGTTCGTCTGCTTTGCACATACTACCTAAAAGAAGGTCGAGTTTGGAAAATGCAATAGAAGAATCTGAAGAAATTCCAATAACAAAAAATTATAAAGATTGGATCTGACTCGATTAGTGTCAAAGTATGAAGTTATTGCTGATTTCTTTATTAACGGAAATCTGGATGAAATTAGAACCTCGAAAAGTATTATAAAAAATTTGAAAACTTTAAAGATTATTATCAATCAGGTTTACCAACATTCGTTGCTTTTGAGTAGCGAATTAGAAAAGCCGAATTTAGATGAATAAACTTAAAAGGATTCAAGCAGAACATGTGTTTTCTGGAATTTATCAAGCTCTTAAAAAATTGCCAAATTGTTGACATTAGTAAACAGAAGAATTGTCCGAATCCTGAAGTACAGAAGATTATACTTTAGTGTGACGGTGGATCTTGGAGAGAGATTTACTTATCATGAAACTACCTATATATAGAAGAAAGATTTTCAGTGCTCTTCAAGGAAGCTTCATTTGAAATTGACAAAGCAACTGATAAATTTATTAACTGGAATATTTCCAACTGATCAATAAAATTCAATGGCTCCAATATCTTGAACATTTATTAGCTTGTATAAGATAAGAACCGCTCTAGACTAGGAAGATTTTTTCCTAACTTAACTTAACATAAAAAGTTGTTAGACAAATCTCAAATAGTCACTAGCTTTGTTGAATTTTTGAATACCAGAAGTCACTTAAAGTTTCTCAAAAATATGGTGACAGAAAAATTTTCCTTAAAATCCTTAAAAAAAAACTATTGTAATTAATGTGCAAAAAATATACAAATAATAATCTCTCACCAAAACTTAAGAAACTTAAGATTAATCTACATTCAACTTTCTTTTAAAGGAAACATATACCACGAAATAATCTTATCTTTCAGAAATTGCTATGACTGCTTTTAGACGATTACGATTTTTAAGCGGCGTCTTTCTTTTGATCTCCTTTCGATCCCAGAGATGCTTTTAAACGCTACGAATTTTAATAGCTTTAATAGCATTTTTGGTTAAATGAAAAGGAAACATATCTTCACACTTTTTACTTTGCTTATGTCTCAAAAAAAACACGAAACGGCACAAAGAAGAAGAAGAAGAAGGGCGATAACTCATGCAATTTTTTTACGTTTGGTGTAAAAAATTGGCTGAGTTGCTATATACAATTTCATCAAAACACGACTAAAGTTGCCATATGAGCTTTTTTAATTGCTACATTTTTGCAATCATAGTCAAAAATCTTTTCGATGTTCAAATTTTAAGAATATATTTGAACTTTACAAGAGAAAACTTATCAGTATAGTATTATCAATGGCCATTTTCTCAAAGTTCTTTATTGTTAAAAAGCGTTTTGAATAATAAAAAAAAACTGTACTCGCAGGTATAAATCCCTTATTTGTTCCCAAACTCTATATCTACCAGAATTCGTATCTATTTTTATTATCGCCATATCAAGTATATCGTATCCTTAAGTGTATAGCTCCATAAAAAAAAGTGTGTATATATGTAGATAAAACAACACCTATCTGCAAAAACAGTAATAACTATATTTCCCTTTATTTTGTTTTGGTGTTGCTCAAAGCAGGTGTAGGTAGGTAGATATAGATATCCTTATTTACACACATTTTCAGAGTCAAGGCAAACAAAGTTTTGTTATAATAGTTCAATAGATAACCGAGAAAAGGAACACGCGTGATAAACATTCAACCACAAACATGATGTTTTATCCATTTTATTCTATATATATGTATGTATGTATGTATGCTGCTCTTATAGCTATATCTATATCTATTCTCATATATAGGTATCAGTTGAAAATTGCTTCAGTATATTTTTCCGGTTTGGGGTTTAAACGAAACACCTAAAGCAAAAAAAAGTGTATATAGGTATCCAAGGTAAAATTCCTCCTATAGTACGATGTATAACGAAGAAAACTTAACGCATGACCGAAATTGAAGCACTCACTCTTTTATTTTGCAATAATCGTAAAATCTGAAAGAAGAACAAATTCAGCTTTTCTCATGTTTCTGTTTTTTTTTTTTTTTTTTTTATTTGAAAGGTAGGTACACATCCACCTGTCTGTATATCCCAAATGTATAGGTATATCTTTATTTTATATCCTTTATTCGAACTAAGGATAAAAGGTATACCCCTACTTCACTGCGTCATCAAAAAAATGACAACGAATTGTATAGTTCTTTATTAAACCTTTTCTCTCCTCATGACAACCCATTCGTATATAAGTTTTGTGCGAGCATTCAATCTGAGAAGAGCTCAAGCCGAACAAACTCATCCTCTAGGTATATATATAGATAGACCCCCCCTTACTACAATATGCATCCACAAAAAAGAGGTATAATTTTATTAGAAAACCTTATGTTAGGTGAACCAAGTGCTGAAGGGATATTCTGTTCATCATGTTACTTCGAAAAAAAGAAGTACCTATTCCATTACTATCTATACGATGACGACAAAGAGGACTGTATAGGAGCAGAGCAGGGGGGAGGGCTATATGGGTAGTGTTTGCTTTGGGCACTTGGCAGGCAAAGTCATATGCAGGAGGAGAAAGTCAGTAAGATAATATCCCTCATTTCACAAGAAGTTTTGTCATTCCTATTACCTACCTACCTATGTATAGGTAAGGTAGATATGTGTACCTCTTAGATATCTGCAAAATAGTATCTTAATAGCTGAGTCAGCTGTTCACGTAAGAACTTACAATCAACGGTTGATGATGGTTTTTGACAAAATCATACCATAATGTCCTTTTTCCCCTTTTACTTTTCGTCATCTCCTACTGGGTACACTTTTTATACAGATTCCTTCACCCCAAAAAGAAAAAGAGGGAGGTGAATGTGTTTTTTTTTTTTTTTTCTTTGGCAGGTATATTGCCAGAACTTGGAAGTTTGAATGGATATCATGTTGGTGAGGATATTTTCAGTCATACATAAGTTAGTATGTTTGGTACTTTGTTTGTAAGAACATTTCATTAAGCAAAAAAGTAAGGCTAACATATAAACTTACTTACATACCACCGCACCACACCGGTATACCTACCTTCTTTCATTCTGGAATAAAGTTTGTTTATTTTTTGTTTCTTCGGAAGTAAAAAAACAAAAAAAATTCTACAACGGAAAAGGACACGCAAATGTGTTGGGATTTTTCGCATCCTTATATTGAATTGCTTTGGAAATGTTGTATTTTTTTTATTGGTATCTAAGCACGGGCAACATGTGTGCCGTGCAATGCCAATAACGATAAAAGAAATTACTTTTCTTGTGACAATGTGTATACTTCTATACCAGAATCAATGTATACATGTTGGATCCTTGGGTGAGATATATGGGAGGTGGAGAGAGATAGAGAGAGTAATTTGAGATGATTTTCAATGTTAACTGGAAGCCATGTATACCTTCTTACACACATATATATATACTTTGATATGAAAGTACATATATATACATTAGTTATAGACGTGTGAGTTGAGAATCGACCCAACAAATAGCTTGGGTTACCAACATGAAAAAGTAGATATAACAACCAACGCAACGTTTTAATATCAAGTCGGTTGTAATCATATACCTTTTTCTTTAGGTAGGTTAGTGTATTAACGATAATCAACTTGTGATTTCTGATGTTTGGGGTGATGATGGTGACTGCGAGGAGAGTGTAGGTATAATTCAAATCATAAATCACGACACACATAATATTTTATTCTTTGGGATTAGGTTTTTTGTAATTATCATAAGCTGAGTGATTAAAGATGAAATAAGATTACAAACGTTATATCTTTGTATGTTCTTTGTATGTATACCTAGAAAGGCGCATATAATTTGAATTGGATATAAAGGGTGATTTTTTAAGAGGTTTAGAACTTTTTTTTAAAAAAAAACACAAAAAATTCGAAAAAATGAATGAAATATTTATTTGAATCGATAGTTTGAACCTTGCAATTTAATGTTTAAAGATAATTTCATGCAAATGTTGACCGCGGCTGCGTCTCAGGTAGCCCATCCGCTGAGTCCAATTTTGGCATACTCTTTCACACATATCGGCCGGTATCTCACGAATGAATGCATGGATGTTGGCTTCCAGTGCGTCAATCGAAGCGGGCTTGTCCCTATAGACATTAGCCTTGACATACCCCCACAAAAAATAGTCTAATGGTGTCAAATCGCACGATCTAGGCGGCCAATTGACCGGCCCGAAACGTGAAATTAACTGTTCACCAAACTCGCCTCGCAATTGCGCCATTGTTTCGCATGCTGTGTGGCATATGGCACCGTCTTGTTGAAACCACATATCATGCAAGTCAAGAACTTCCATTTCGGGCAAAAAAAAGTTTGTTATCATCGCTCGGTAGCGTTCACCATTGACAGTAACGCTGCGATTCGCATCATCTTTGAAGAAATATGGCCCAATAATGCCGCCGGCCCATAAACCGCACCAAACAGTGGCTTTTTCGGGATGCATTGGTAGCTGTTGCAATGCTTCTGGCTGATCTTCACTCCAAATGCGGCAATTGTGCTTATTTACGTACCCATTCAACCAAAAATGAGCATGCCGAATGCCGACCATAAAATGGAAGCAGCGCGCGATGAACATTTCGAACCGAGCACGAATTTTGATAGTAAAATTCAATAATTTGCAAGCGTTGTTCATTTGTAAGACGATCCATGGTTAAATTGCAAACCAAACTGAAGCTATTTGACAGTGACACAAGGTACTAAACACACGTCAGCTGTCAAAACCAGTGTTGCCAAACCAAACCAGCTAAAAAATCACCCTTTATGATATGGAAATTGTTTTTTTTTTTTTTTTTTTCTTTATTCGGCTTCAAGACAATTCATCAATTTTATGACTTCGTATAGTATAACATTTTTAAAAAAGAATAAAATTAGGACATTTAAAGTTTTCTATAAAGCTTGTGAAAAATTGGTTAAAGATAAAAAGTGACCTAATACCGAAGCTAATGTTATTTTCTTTTCAGACTTGATAAACTCTGTAAATGAGTTTAATTTTAACGAACAAAACTAAAGTTTAAATAATTGTAGTTCTTGCATAGAATGGCTCAAAATTGTTTTTCATAACAGAAGTTGTTTTAAAGAAGTTAGTACTTCTCTTAAAAATATAAATAATAATCCCTGGCACACACTTGGCTTGTTATTTTCTTTTAATAAATTCTAAACTAGAAAAATATAATTTTTAAAAATTAAGTTAAACCAAATGTATTTCCTGTACAGATTTTGCATAAAACAAGTTTTAAAGAGGTTAGTGTTTCTCTTTAAAATATAAGCACACACTAGAAAATTAATGCCACAAGTTGCTTGCAACACGGAACAACTTAAATTATTTGCTATTTCCCTAACTTTTGTATAAAAAAAGTTTTAAAGAAGTTGGTACTTTTTTTTAAAAATAAGATCAGTAATGCTGGGGACCCAACCCACTAAGTTACTTGCATCACGTAGCAACTCAAGTTCCTTGCCGTTTCCTCCAACATCTTCGAGAAACTTTTGCATAAAACAAGTTTTAAAGAAGTTGGTACTTCGCTTAAAATTATGAATAATAATTCTGGGGGTCTTCAAGAAACTTAGTTCCCTCAAATTGCTGGGAACACGGAGCAAACAACTTGCCGTTTTCCTAAGTTACGTTTGAGCAACTTAAGCATTAAATAAAATTTAAAGAAGTAAGTACTTTTCTAAAATATATAAACAATAATGCCTTGTACCTACTGTTTGCCTCAAGTTGATCGAAACATGGAGCAACTATAAGTTACTTGCCGTTTCCCTGTGCATCTTTCGAGAAACTTTAGCATAAAACAAGTTTTAAAGGAGTTCGTACTTCTCTTAAAAATATAAAAAAATATTGCTTCGAACTCACTTGAAACATAGTTGCCTTTAGTTGGCCGTAACACAGATTACCCAAGTTTAACTTGCTTTCCGTGTCCCTAGGAAAATTTCGAGCAACTTTTGCACACAACAAGCTTTAAAGAAGTTGTCTTAGAAATACGTACAATAATGCTGAGCACACTAGAAACTTAGTTGCATCAAGTTTCTCGCAACACGTAGCAACTAAAGTTGCTTGCCATTTCTTTAGACAATTACAAGAAACTTAGTTGCCTCAAATTGCCCAACTAACAAACTCTCCACAGATAAGCTCTTGAAATGTCAAAAAACCTTCCATAAGACTCTTTTATATCCCATTGCTATACTTAAATATTATTGTCTTGTTCTGAAACTTAAATAGGTCTCATAGCATTTTTATTTTAAGAGCTGGACACTTTTCTCTCTTCAAAATACTTAAATCTTATAGCTAAATCAATTTTTCTACTTGGAATAGGATTATATATAAACTTACACTCTTAAAAAAATCCTTTTGTAAAAATTCAGCTCTAAACATATATGTTCGTAGTCTTTATAATCCCATAACAAAACTTATATAAAAGTTTTTTATACTTTTATGAAAACCCTTACGGGATCTGAGTTTAATACCTTCTATATCAAGAGTATCTGGAGTCCAAATAACAAAAGTATTGCAATAGGAGGCTTATGTGATCATTGATAAATAATAATTAAATAATTAAAATATGCATTATTTTGAAGGCGAGTTGTTGTTTTTCGAGGTACCTAAAAGTTCAATTTAGTAGATACATTTATAGCCGCTTATGATTTTTGGTTAACATATGTGAAAAACAATAAATATTAAGTATCGCCATTATAACGCATAATAATAATTGATTGACTTACAAAATAAATATTATAAATATTCTCAAACAAACCTTTCAGTTTTTTGACGTAAGACACACACATAAAAATAAACAAAAAAATAGTTTGTTTCTCTCTGAGAAAACGGTAAATGAGAAAGATATATACATATCATTTTTTAAAGCTTACAAAATATGTACTCTGTTCTCTTTTGAGCGAATCTTATTGGAAGAAACGCATTTTCATAACATGACTTAGTTGAGGAGAGAGCGAATCTCATTAGAAAAGACGCTTTCTCTTAGCAAGACTTAATTGACGTGAGAGTCTCCGATAACTAGGCCATTTAACGCTTTTAACAGTGATATAACAATCTTGTAGTATTCTTCAAGAGTACTTTTAGCTCCCTTACTATAGTCTAGTTAAGCTCTTGGAGCATCTTATGAGAGGCAAAATGTTACTTGGGTACTCGCAACACGGAGCAACTAAACTTGCTTCTCATTGCTTTACAACTTTAGAGCAAATTTTGGGACTGAGGTTTTTTTTTTTTTTGTTATGTTGACTTCTCTCACTATTTTGTTTTTTTTTTCGGTGACGTCTTATCGTCTGGCTGCTTGGTGTTTAATCCGATGCCACATTTGCAAATAGAAACGCCATTTTGGAAGCCTTATTTTGACAGATAAAGTTTCTGGCAACAAAAGTTGCTCGGTGAGCGAGGAAAACCAACTTATAAAGTTGCTTCATGTTTTAACTAAGTAACTATAAGTTCCTTGAGCAATTAAGTGCAACTAAAAGTTGCCGGCAACTTAATTGTCTGGTAGGCGTCATATAATCCAATGTTTTGGAATTGGGATGCAACTAAAAGTTGATTTGGCGAGCAACTTAAAGTCACATATATACTGGGCGCCAGTTTCTTACATGTAAAAAAACTTTGCTGAGCTGGCTCAAAAGTCACACCTAAATACGGTTGATTTATGTTTTTCTCGTGTTTCGATTTTATTTTTATTTTTAAGCATATGCTTTATTCTTTTAATATCACTCCTATAAATAATTTTGTTCACAAATTAAATTTCCTCTTTTCATTTATATACCACCCATCAGTAATTATAATGAAAAACGATGACAAAGATATTTTGTATATTATATTGTATCTGCCTCCATTGTCAACGAAGCTTTTCTAAAATTTTCAATATTCTATTCAAATTTAGAGGGAGAGATAGCAAAAGTCGTATAGGGAACCATACATTTGTTTGTACATATAATCATTAAATTATAATATGTATTTAAATATACATTTTATAATAATTTTCTACGTTTAAATCAACAAGGGTATATCTAAAAGCTTTCTCGCGCACACACCACCCACCATATCAACCACTACCCATTCCCTTATAGTTTTACTACTATAAACCGCCTTAATAAACGGAGTGACAAACAATGTTAACTCAATTTATGTGGTAATTTAATAAATGTTAATTAGTCAATAATTTTATCGAACTATACACATGAATGGTATTATATTTTTTGGTAATAAAAAAAAGAAGCAAAACCCTCTATAAGGGGAGCTTCTTTGTTTTTGTGTGGAAATGAAACACATTATAGGGTTGTTATAATAATGTTGATATTAATTTTAATGTAGAAAAGGCCTTAATACCCAATTATGGTGTCTGAGTTCAATTAGTGTTAATATTGCTTTGAGATTTCTGTAGCTAAGTATATGTCTTTTTTGGGGGAAGATTTTAAGAAGGACACTGTGGGATTTGCAAATGAATGGGACGTTTAATCGATTCCCAATTGAATTAGATTTTAGATTGTTTTCAAACATAAAGAGATAAGGGGACAGCTATATTACTTTCTTGTTCTTATAAGTAGGTGATACTATATTATATACAAATAAAGTTTTTATATAACGACATACATTGTTATTGTGAAGTGAATGGGAATTGGGTGGTATATGGGAAGGTGCTGTTTTGTCAAGATTTCGTTTTTATAAATGTATTCCGTTTAAGGAAATTAGGTACTTGTGATTGACTTTGAAGGAAAAATTCAAAACAACAACATAAGGGGACTTGAGGTTTTTTTTTTTAATATCCTGGGTTTAATAGATATATCTACGGAAAACATTTTAATAAACGTTTGAACCATTTAAACAGAGTTGTTTGTAAGATGGGTTAATCGAATTCAAAATTGGATATTGATCAATGGGAAAAAACCGAAGAAAAAAACGGATCATTTGATTCTTATTTGGCAGCTTAATATAATAAAAAATGTCATAAATGTAGGATACATAGCGTCAAATATATAAAATTGTTTTATGTCACTAAAAAAAGTAAAGTTTTCTTTAATCCAGATTAATAATTTACCATTTTCAATGACATTTTTGATATGAAATAACAAAATATTTGCATTTGAATAAAGTGAAAATGAAGATCTGGGGTGGAATCGGCTAAGGTGATAAATGATTGTCACCTCAACCGTGGTCAAATGTGATTGTCATTTAGTTTTCCGTCTGCGGGTAAGGTGATTCAACTCAATTCAATACAATTGAATACTTTCCAATGGCATTTGTCAAAAACATGGTTGCCATAGTGAAAGTTTCAAATGTTTGTAATGAGCATCGAAAATATAGAACGAAAATGACGTCTTTGTGATATTCTTATTTCGGAATAAACTTTTTTGGTCACAAGAATGTTCATTTTTGTCTGTATGAACGGTAAAAAAAAGAACTCTGAAAAATTCATACAATTTTTGTAGGCTGCTGGTAACTCTAGTCGTACTCAGGCAGAAACCTCAAATTTGTTGGAAAATGACAATCATATTTTTGATGTGATAGCTCTTTAGCTATCAAACGTGATATCATCTTACACAGGCTGAATTGCTTAATTGTGAGTCTCACTTATCGCAAATCACCTAACACGATTCCACCCCTGATTTTTTACGCACCTGTTCTTAGCCCCAGAGCAAGATCATCATTGTTTGAGTGTTAAACTCTTGTTAAATCCTTATATTTATATTTATTTTATATATGTACATATTTTTCAGTCAATTCGAATCGCCAGTTGATTTGGAGTTAACACCAACTTTTCCGAGTTAATTGTGCATCAAATGAAGAGATTATTTTTGAAATAATTCTTAAAAAGCTTCTAACTCTAGGTGCCACTCGGCAGATGCTTTCGTTTTAATGAATCAGAACAGTTGAATTTAAGATTTATTTTTTTTATTGTATAAAATTTTGGGAAAAAAGTTTTCACCAAACGCAAAAATTCAGTGGTCTCTTGAGGTAGTGGATAGCATTTGTGTCGAAACCTATTTTGGAAAATCCAGACTCCATCTTCCTGTTTGAAATGGGATAATTTCATATGTAAATTTTTATTTAAGGGTCAGGAAATTTGGTCTATGACAAAAAGTACTGTCACAAGTCGATATAGTTCGAGATCACTGTCCAACTTTTCAAGAACAATCAGAAATCTCGATACATCCACAGTAGTACATGAAAGTATTATTGCAAAACTCCATGTTTTTGGGCAGTTTGTCCGGACAAATAAAACATGAATCCAGAAATCACAAAATATTTAATGTAGTTTTTTTGTGCTTTTACTTTTACATTGCCAAAATTTTGAATAGCTCTAAAAATAAAATTCCAAACACTCATTAAAACGATGAAATTTTTTTGTTTTTGGTTAAGGAAAATTTGAATTTCGCTTTAAAGAAATTCCTACATAGCAGAATTTTGATGAAGAGTCCTTAAAAAATAGGTAGCCTATAAATTTGGAATTAGGCTTTTTAGATTGTGGTGTGAAAATAGCAAACATTTAGTTTTTTTTTTTGTAAACTGTCAGTAACTATATAAGAAAAAAGTTCACAATCTTTTTTTTGTGTAAAATTGCATAAGCTAGAATATTCCGGATCTCATATTTTTTTTAAAAACATTTACAATTTTTGAGTTATTCACAAAAAACTGAATTTCAAACCCTATAGCACCATAAGATCTTCCGACCTGTTCCAAATTCAGGGCATTAATTAGAATACGCTTACGACATAAAAATAAATCTCTCCACCAAAATTCAGATTTTTGGTGTCAAATTTTCATGGGCTTTTTTTTAACACTTAAGAATTTTTGATAGCTACATAAATACTTTCTGTTAAGACTAATTATATCCAATTAGTAGAAGATATCCAAATTCATGAAAGATGATAGCTTTCCTAAAATAACGTCGATACATCTTAATTTATGTCTTAATTCAACACAAACTTCTATCTTAATGTACCTACCTTACCTACCAACTTGATGAACACCTATATATATCTACGGTTCATATCACGGGTTAGAAAATAGAAACAAACAACTTTGTGTTAAAACTTTTCTTATTTCCTCCATATCTCTTCTATTTTATATGAAAAAACTTACACACTTTTCTTTCACACCAGTACCTATATATGTATGTATATGATGGTATTTTGTAAGTATGTAACTTTTGTGTGTCACACGAAATGAGTATATGCGCGCTACATGAAGAAAGGGACTCATAAAGAAGCAATTATCATTAGATAGAATGATCATAATTTTCGGTTGTCTATTTGTGTTCACATGCATTAGTTTGGTTCACTCATGCAATTACATTTTAGTTTGTATGGTGTGGTGCTGTGCTGTGCTACCACCCTCTCGCTCCGCCACGCAACACCACCACCGTATGGATAAATATTAATAATATAATTCAACCCTTACGCTTTCGCCTTTGTGGTCTGCAGGCGTTTATGGAAAATATGGCTGTCAGATTTAATGGGTGGTGTCGTAAATATAATACATAGTAACTTTTACCATAGTTTGGGGGCATTAAATACAATCCTTGTACGAGTACACTATATCCTTTAAAAACGGGTAGTTTAAAAATATATACATATACTCATTTGGTTCATTAATAACTTTGTTTACTTTACATACATAGAGGAATATGTAATCCATCCGTATTTGTTCGCAAATCTTGATTGTGAAGAAGAAACTGGATTTTTGAGATTTAATTAGGAGTAAAGTTACCGGTTTTATAGTAATAATAATTATTTATGTATGGATAGATTATGTTCGACTATTATTTCGAAGAGTAATTATTTATTTATTTTTATTTTTTTCTTTATTTTAAATAAAATTAGATAAAAGATGTGACTACAAAAACATAATGTTGAACACAGTTGAATAAAAGCTAAGCTTATTAATTGTAGATATCTAGTATCTTTGTAATTGTATTTAGATACAATATTTATTAAAAATTAATTGTGTGATTAAATGCACTGAATATAGATAGATTTTTCACAAATCACAATTTTATTAATTTTTACCCACATAATGTCAGAAGTGGGATAATTGTAAATAAATTCAACTCCATTATCTGAAAAGTTATAAATGATTAATTGTTTTTAATTAGGGAGTATAGATTAGATACATTAATGCAAACTGAAATGGATATAATAATTTAATTCTATTTAATTGATAACATAAAGATAAAACTATCCCATCACCTCCACCTCTCCCCACCAATTTAATTGTCGTCGACCTTTAGAGTTTTTAAATTTGAAGAAAGTGATGACATAACGTGAAACGAGCTATAATTTTTTAGCTCTTTTACTCAACACGCATGAAGCTCTAGAGTAGCTTGTAGCCAAATTTTTGACTTTTTATTAATCTTGCTTTTCAATGCCATGATTACTTTTTGCTCATTAATAAATAACCTAAATTAAATTAATCAATATTGATTAAATAAAAAATAAAAAGAGTTATGCTTTTGTTGATGTCGTCTTCCCCCAAGATTGAAATCATTCAACTTTACTGGACATCGGAAAATATTCATATGGCCAAATTTATTCAAACAATATGTATCCACATAATTAAGATGGTCGCTTATGATGGTCATTATTTGTTTTGGACCGATCACCCCTTCCCCCATTAATTCTTAATATTGTATTGTATTGTGTATAGTATTGCCTCCCATAAGGGTTACAATTATTTATTCTTAATAATAGTTAAAAACAATTCTCCCCACACGACAATCTTTTTAAAATCAAAATTGGAATTTTTAAAATTTTATGTAATAACCGATGGAAAAAGTTAAAATTTGGCACAAATAATGTCACTTATATTTTGTACCTAAGAAAAGGTGTATTAAAAAAAATTAAACATTTTTGTTATTCTTCTAGCAGAAAATAGAAACTTATTTTTTTATGCCATGAAGGAAAATTAAAAATATTTATTTTAAACTGTTTCCAATGCACATTTTGGTACATCTTGGGGGTTTTTGGAATTCGTGTTTTTGGTATTCTTTTTATTTTTATTTTAATTATTACCTAGGTGCGTCTTTTCAGATTTTAAAATTTATATCATTGCTATAGATTTCAGGAGTTCCTGGGTTATAGGGGGCTCCCAAAAAAATTTGGCCTCTGAAATCCAGCGATTTTTATCCACTTAATTATTTAAAAGACTGGTGTATGAGGAAAATATTTACGAATTAGAATCAGCGTTGGCAACCATACAAAAAATTTATTTCCGTGTCACTTTTTCGTAAAAACGTGTAATTTTCGTGCAATATTAAAAAAACTCAAAACTCTTATATTAAAAACAAATATAGGTATTTCAATTTTTGGGTTAAATACAACGACTAACTAATTAGAAAAAATTGTCATTGTCAAAAAATAATAGCTTCTGCAAGTATTTACTCAATTTGGAGCAATTTTACTGATTTTTTTTTTAAATTCGCTTTATTTGAAGTAAACAATTTAAATAAGAAAAAAGTGTCATATTGAAAAGCTATAGTTACCACAATTTCAGCGCTTAGATTTTGGAAACAATCAATCTATTGATATGTTATTGTAAGCCCCTGAGTTGGTTCTATAAACGTTTGGTTAAGGAATAAAGTTGGAATAACAATCAAAAATGACAAAAATCTTCAATATTTTATTATCAGTGCCTTCAAAAGCAATATTAATGCGATAATTTTTTAAATTGAAGTCAGAATATCGGTCTACATTTCCGATGGTATACTTTAATAACAATGAAATTTTTTATTTTTTTAATGCAAAATTTTATGAAAAATACAACAGAAGATGTGGGATGGTTGCCATGAATCTAACTAATAAAAAGAAATTTTTTTAATATAGGAATTTTGTCTGGCTTAGATAAAAATTAGAAAAAAAAACCGTTTTTGATTCCCAAAGTTCAACAGAAACTTTCAAATATAATTATCAACAAAAGATTAAGATTATACATATACATATTACACTCACCCACAAAACTCAGAGGGAAAAAAAGGCATTAACGCATTATGAAGCCTTTTTCAAAATGGCGGACAACGCCGAAAATTTGTTGTTAGAACTTTTGTATTTAGACTGTCCAAGAGGATTATCGTTACAAAACAATACAAGAATTCAAGACTATATTTCTTGTATAGGTTTTCTTGTAAGATTACGAATATATTTATTTTAAAAATGTTAAAAATGTCCAACACTGGATTGCACGAACTTGCATTTGGGGTTTACTATAATGTAGATACAATTTACTCAAAAGAAATTAAAAATGGGATTTGGTTTTTTTTTTTTGTTACAAAAAAATTATTTTTATTTTGTTAAATGCAATATTGTTTGAACTAACAGCATCAGAAAATGCAAAATTAAAAAAACTTAAACAATCCATTGAAAAGTTTTACGTAAATTACTTAAAAATAAGTCAATTTTATCAAAAAAAACTTCATATTTTATTTTTATATTTCGTAGTGCCAATGTTTTGACAAAAAATAAATCTGAAATACAAGTTTCTTACAATTGATTAACATTACAAGTACAAATTTTAACCGAAATCAGTACAGCAGTTTTCGAGAAACTTAATAAAAATAGAAATCTTTTTATGGCACCTAACCGTTCTAGTTGAGCCAACGCGAAAATTCGAATTTTCGCTGTAAGGAATCACAGAAAAATACTCTGTACCAAATTTTAAGAAAATCGATCCATTCGTTTAGGAGTTCAAATTACAGTCGACGAAAGTATACACGGACGGACGCACAGACGCATAAACACACACACGCACATACACGCAGACGTACGCAAGCATAGACGCACAGACTAGACGCATAGAAGAATATTTTCGGACTTTTCCATCATCGTCGTAGCGTTTATATTGATTACAACATCGAATTTTTTTTACACGAAACCAATACTTGTCCTAGAGCAACTAAATTAGACAACTAGACTTAAAACAGAACAAGTATTAAAGGATTAAACAACAAAATTTACACAAGCAATTTTATGTTGAAAGTCAATAATTTTTTTAACTAATTCAGTGGTTTTTGAAACTTTGACCAACGATGAAAAGTTAGGTTTGCTTATTTTTAAGTCAAAAATGTATATTATACTACTACCTTGTAAGTCAAAGGTCATTTTCCCCCTTTATAGTTCGTATGTAGATGTAGATACAAGAAACCCAGGCTATGATTTCAATTTATCATCAAAACAAACATTATAGAAAACTCAAAAAAATATACAGGGTGTCCCGGACCTGGTTGGAAGTATTTTAAGGTGTGGTTCTTGGGTATATTCTAAGAAAAAAAAATCGTTCAACAGTTAAGGTCGAATTTTGACATGGAATACTAAAAGGTTATGTTTATTACGCTTTTTTACGAGAAAATCGACCTCAAAGTCAAAAAAATAGCATGGGCAGGAAAAATGGAACAGGCTACAAACTGGATATCTTAAAACTGAGACAAGATATCAACTTTATTTAAACGCAGTTTTAAAGGCTGGCATTTCTTATAAAAATAAAGTCCTCAACGAAGTTTCCAACACTAGAATTATTAGAGAAATTTTTTTTAACATGGGTCAACGATTTCTTAAATCCACGATAAATTGGAGATAGACCTTCACTGTAAAACGTCTTTTTTCTAAGAATATACACAAGAACCACACCCTAAAATACTTCCAACCAGATCCGGGACATCCTGTTTAGTCTCAAACTTTTTCTCAATATATCTAAGATCTTTTTTTTATTACTAAAGTTTTAACTTTCATAAAATACAATTAAGTCTTTAAGCTACATACTATATAAAAATATATATTGATATAAATGAACAAAGAAGAAAATAAAAATTAGTTTACTTCTTATATCTATACACAAAATCGCAATCAAATGAACCTCCTCAAAGGGTTTATTTTAGACCGGAAATTGGATATTAATTAAGCATAAACAACATTTTGACGGATGGTGTTTGTAGAATAGCTGTTATGTCAATTTTGTATAGAGTAACCACCCTTTCCATCTTATAAATATTCCACAAAATTTCCACTAGACCAACGAGAAATTAAAAAATAAAAACAAAAAAAAAAAATTTTTTGTTTCCTTTTTTCGCTACAAAAATAAAAAGGAATACAAAAAAAAAAAAATATATACATAATTAACCATCCCGACGAACCCGTTTCAAATTTTATACAAACAATCCAGTTGAACTAAAAAATATAAAAAAAATAAGAGAAAGTTCAACCAGACAAAATTCAAGTCCGCCTCCAGACATGTTGACTAATTTTGGGTTAAGTTACAAAATGAAATGTTAACAAAAAAAAAAAAAATATTTATGACTTGGGCAGTGACCCCCTTTTTTATGTATAGAAGACCGACGGATATTCAACTTCCCCACCTCCCCCTTTGTTGTTCTATACACACTCAAACTCTCATAAATTTGTATTTTTTTTAGTAAAAGAAGAAGGAAAAGTTAATTTTGAAGTCGTATTTTTTTTAAAGATATACAATATCTATCTACACAAATATCTTAGTATATGTATTAATTTAAATAGATGTGTACATATATATAAATATAGAGAGAGATACTATGGTATTCATTTTTTTAGAGGTATTTGTATATATAAAGAAATGAATAATGGCATGTGGCACGTCTGTGTCCGTGGACGGGGAAAATTAGATGGGAGCCATGTTTCGGACATGGAGCAACAAGATAAAGGCAAAGGATATAGAGATAGATGAATGGAACAACGAACAAAATGAAACTATATTATGGAAGATTTTAAAATGAAACGACGACCAGAGTTATGTTTCTTCCCTTTTTTTTGTTCAATGATCTTTAAAAGCATTTTCCCCTTGCTCTATAGGTATACATAGGTAACTAGTCTTCCTTCGATAAATAAGTTCAATAAAATATTTTTGCAAAAAAAAGGAATAAAACGAAGTCGATGTATTTATAAAAGCAAACTGGCATCGTTAGTATTTTGTCCTGTCTCTATTCCTATGCACCAGGACTGTGGTTCGCTATGGGAAACTTAGAAGTTTGAGTTTAAGAATATTTTGTTGCAAAAATATCTCTATACTGATATCCTTGATGCCATCGTATCCCATCGTCCTTTGCTGATGATTGCTCCTTGTGAAATAAAAATTCAATATTTTCCTTACAGTAGCCTAAGGCGACCTCATGTCAAAACACAAAAGCCGATGAAAGAAAATAACTTCAACGCAAACTGCGAAAGAGGCACAGCATAGCATCATCATCAGAGAATCCTTGAAGATCAAGTTGGGGATAATGTGCTTTTTTCCGCTCCAACTTCCATTAAGCTTAACAAATTTTTTTTTTTTTTTTTTGGTTGTGGATTTTTGTCTTGCCTTGTGCCTGATGGTCGGTCTGGCTTGTGTTTTGTTTGACTTTTGAGGCAACTCCAGTTGCCAATAGCACTCTCTGACATTTTCTGTTCTTTTTTTTTTTTGAAGACAATTTTATGTCACTAAGATTGGACTGTTTTGTTAGCTTATTTTTGTTTTTTTTTTTGTGTGTGTGTTTTTTTTTTTAATTTCTTTCGTCATTCTTGTTCTGTTGACTTGATTTGATGTTTCTTTTATTTATGCACAAGATATTGTCCAAAACAGGAAACCAAATGACCTACGGTGGTTAAATTTTTTAATATATAATTTAAAAGTTACGATTTCTCAGAAAAATAATATTTCAAAATTATGAAATTCGTTGAATTTAACTGAATATGTTTTTTTTTTTTTTATGTTCATCATTTCCTGATGTTGTTGGGTTTGATATAGGAATAGAATACTTCACACATTTTTGATTAATATTCATTTTTTTGGTGAGAGGTTTTCTTTTTTTTTGTTTGTTTTATATTATTGTTATTTAAATTTATGTTTTTATTTTCTTTTTAGGTTTCGCATCAAAGGGAAAATTCTCTCAATTTTAACAAAATATGGAGTGTATCTATTGATATATGAGACAAAAAATTAGATCTGTCAAATTAAATTGCATGAAATATATTATTAATATAGTTTAAAACAGGATTGTTTACGAATTCATTTATTAATTAGGTAATTCCTATTTGTAGTACATATATGTATCAGTCAAGTTTTGCCCCTGTTTTTTTAATTAGTTTTTTTTTTAATCCATTTAAAGATGAATTGTGTACAAAAAATGTCCTTTTTACTTAATAATTACATAATTTTTTTCTTACACCAATTAAGAGGGCAATATTCAATAAGTTCCATAAAAATGTTGCAGGACGCCGAGAACATAAGTAACAATAAAATAAAAGACAAGAGAGGTTTTCGTTTCGACAATTTATTAAAAACTGGTTTTGTTCTTCTTTAAACTAGAAAATGATACCATGGTACAGCAAAGTATAGTATGTATACTATTATATAAATGTACATCGATAAATTTAAAAGACAAACTGTTCATTTAGTTCCAGTTAACATAATATATTAAATAATATAATGATATAATATATAAGTAATACAAGTTTATATAAAGTTAGTTAAATGTAATTGTATTCGATTTTGAACAGGGTGTTTCGTTATGATTTTAATCTTATTAATATATATTTATATATGATTAGGTATATAAATTATAAAATAAAATGTGCTACAATGTTTATAAAAATAATCTAACTTACTATTTATGATTAAATTATGAAAAAAATTTAACTTTTTTCATTTAAAAAGTAAATATGTACAAAAAAATATTTTTCCTTCAAAGACAAATGTAATGTTTTACGTGCAGAAAAGTTTGAGTATAGAATTGATGAAAACTTGTGGAAATCCCATCATGGAATATTCTCTAACTATGTACGTGTAATGTCATCAAAAAGTATTCATTTTTACATACATATAGCTATATCCTTACATTTAAACACACACAAACTGGATGCATGTAGGTATAACTACCCACTAGCTATAAGCTATACTACAAAGTATAGTTGAGATGAGGATGTGACATACCCTTGAATAATTTTTACTAGAATCGGATTTTTATTTTATTTTGATTATTAGTTATTCAAATAATTAAATATGGATATGAATTAAATATTAAGTTGTTGGGAGGCTTTTTAAAGTAAAATAACGTTTAAAAGTATGACTTACACGAAGAAAAATGATGAATGAATAAAAACAACGTAGAACTCGGTTAAGTTAAATAACAAACATTATTTACATACAACCGGCAAACTCACCAGGTTAATTTATACGAGTCAGTCAATTCGAATAAACAAATTTGTTTAATTGTTTAACACACTGATTCGGTTTAAATTTTATAATATCCCAGCAAACATTTATGTGAAGGTTCAAATTCTATTCACTAAAAATGAAGAAAGACATTCATTAAACCTTCAGTTTTGTGAATGAATTAGGAATGTAGACACATACCCTACAAATTCTTACAGGGGATAGGCAAAGAAAAAAAAAACAACACTCAGTTTTCATTCATTTTCCTTCATAAATCTGAGTGCGCACAAGGAAATTTTAAAAAGATCTTCTATAGAACCCTTATATACGTTCATTTAAATGAAGGATTTTCAGATCATTATAAATGAGTTATAAAAATGATTCAAATCGGTGTCTAATAGCGTAAAAGGATTCAAATTGAATCGTAAGTGAATTCTTTTTCGGTCGATTTCTTCACTTTTGTGAATTATTTATGATTCATTTCTGAATGAAAATGTTTGCTGGGATATTTTATTGAACTTCTTAGTTGGTTCGGTTTCAATTACCAATTAAGTTAGTTAATAAAACATAATAAAAAATCGCATGTGTGAAATTAACTAAATATAATTATTTGATTTAAGCAAGCTACTCGTTTAACGTAAACTTACTTCAAAATTACGAATCTTTTCTCCATTAATTTAACCTTTTTATATAGGTTTTTATTTTATACAATTTAATAACATTGTTAACTTCCCATTGGAAGTTATTGTAACTGGTCCGATTTGTCGAACATGGAACATTTTGAAATATATCGACGTTTCGAGATCCCAAGAAACCAAATATACATACATCATTTTTAAAGATAATATATCTGTATGTGTGTGTTTAAGTACGTTCGTACGTTCGTGATACATTCCATATCGTTTACCTTGTCTCAAGAACGAATAGAGATATTGACTTCAAATAAACTTTATTTTACAGATAATAAAATGCCCTTTCTGCATTTTAAAAAAACTCAATTAGTGGTTTTCTTACTATAGCAATTTAAAAAAAAAACTGTGAAATGTCATTCGTCTCGAATATCTCGAGAACAAAAAATGCAAATGACTTCGGCTTAATTTTATTCTACAGTGACGAAGAATTGGAAAGAATACAAAAAAAATAACGAACAGATATTTTTTTTTAATAAAAACAAATTCAAAAATTTCGAAAAAATCGTTTTTCGGTTCGAATATGTGGTGAACAAAAAGTGATATTGGATATTATATTCTATACACGATGCCATATTTGATTATTGGTATGATTTAAAAATAATTCAATTTACGGTTTTTTTCAAAACAACAAAAAACTACAAAAAAATATTAAAAATTGTTGAAAAACGTTTTTTATCTCGAATATCTTGGGAAAAAACACTGATTTCTAAGCCAGACTAATTATTCTACACATAGCTCATAAAATCTGTAGAAAAATTCAATTGACAGTTTTTTCAAAGCAACAAAATTGAAGAACAAAACTAACAATTTTGTAACGAAAAATTGGTGGGGTTTATAAAAAATTCAATTGACATTTTTTTTTCAAAACAAGCAAATTAAATTAATAAACCAATAATAAAAACTACTAAAAAATCTTGAAACATTTTTTCGTCTCGAATATCTCTACAGTAAAAACTAATTTTGACGCCAGGCTAGTTTTATACTAAACACAATAATGTTGTTAACAAATGATAAATTTAAGAAAAACATTCAATTGACAGTTTGTTTTAAAATCTTACAGAAATACTATTTAATAAAAAAATATAATACGCCCCGACTTTGGTTTTCACTTGATCGCATATTGAACACCTGATAAGGTCTTTGAAGATTTTTAATTAGGAATTTCATTAACAACATCGGGTATCCAGTTTCCAAGTGTGAACTCCAAAATATTTACCCTTGACTACGTAATATTTAACACATTTTATTTACTGAAAAACCTTTCGGTTATAATATAATTATTTTTCTGCGTGTATGTTTTTTGGGTCTTTTAGTTACAAAGTATAGCTCAACCAACATTTTAAATTACTCTGCGATGGAAAAGACTGAAGAATTTATTTATATAGAAATCTTTTGCGCCACCTTGTATAAATATAAAATTTACTAAAACTGAAAATAATTCTTTCATTGAAAACAAAGCGTATAAATTCATATCCTGTCACTATTTCTACAGGACTCAAATGAAATTTCAGTACAAAGTGTTTCCTGTTGTTATACATAATAAAGAAAATATATAAGGTATATTCTCTAATACAAAACATACATACATATGTAAGTTCTAAGCGTAACTGAAATTTATGTGACACATTCTATTATTTTCGATTCCAATACAATCAATAACTTTACAATTTTTTTTCTCTCTACTGAAAAAAAAAACTCTTCTTATTTGTTGTACCAATTTTACACTTTCTTAATTCAATATGATATGAAATGATGTCCTTTCAAAACAGCAGCGGGTGTACCAAGCCAAGAGTGTATACCACTATGCCACTATATAGCCAAACAGCCAAAAGACCATCAACCGAAAAAGCAGTAAAGTAAAATTCAAAAGGGAGTTGAAATTTATTTGAGAAAGTATTTTCCAATTCTCATTTACGGATGCTTGTGAACAGCTGGTGTTCGTTCAATTTCTAAAAAAGAAAAAAAAAGGTTAAACGCGCGTAGAGGTAGTAATAATATAATATTGTAAAGGACACAAGATGGAGTTTAAGGAGTTGGGAGAGGTAAGAAAAAAAAGTAACTGTCAAACGTCGTAGTTGTCGTCGCTGTCGTCGGACTTATAATACACTTTGTTTTTGGGTACGTTTGTATGAAACGTTGTGTAACAATTTAACATCAAAATCATTATATATAAATATATGTATACGTATTCTAAAGTATAACCTACGTAGTAGTACGTATTATATATAGAAGGTCAAACAATATTTCATTGAAATTGTTTTAAGCTGAAAAGTGTTGATCTAATGGCTGTGTGGGTGGCGGAGGGCGAGTGAGAAAATGCGAAAGGGGTTTTATAGCTGACATGAATTTTACTTTAAACGAAGCTAAATTTTATTTTAAAGTTTAATTTTAATCTGAAAGATGAATAATTACATTTACATTTTCGAAAGCTTTTCAGCTGATTGTTGATTCAATTTTATAAGATTTTTTTTTTTTGATTAATTTTGTTTGTCACCAGTGAGATCGTTTAAAGCAGCAGGTATAGCGAAATATTATATTATGCAAATGCGATGATATAAATCTCTGGTTCAATGGTTCTTTATAATAAACAGAAAAAATATTTACAATTCAAAAATATTTTAAAAGTCACAAATCACATATTTTAGACAAATTGTTTCATTTGGAGTTAAAAAAAAAAAAACATTTGGCGGCGCAACAGGTTTTGGTTGTGATTTATGACTCTAAATCAAAATTCCTGTGTGCGTTTTGCTAAAGTCACCAGGAAAGAGAGGGACCTACAATTTTATGCCAGTCAAAACGGTTAAAATGAGAAGGAAGAAATTTTTCTTACTCTTTGTGGATTTGTAAATCACTTATAGAAGAGGCAGAACCCGTAAAAAGCATGTTGTTGGTTGTATTTTAGTTACATTATTTAGAATATAGGCTGAGATTCATTGCCCAGAACTCCAAAGGACAGTCCAATGTCCTAACCATTACTTCAGAAGCTAGCATACTAACCTATTGGAAATTCAGGTTGATAATTAAAAATATTAGAAAGTGAAAAAGCGCCTAAAAAAATTATAACCCATATAAGAATTAGAACCAGGAGGAGAGCTGGTGGTCGTTTTACATGCGAAATAATGATCACTTTTCATAGTTTTGGAATATTTTTTGTACAGAAAAAATAAACCCCAGCATCTGAAAAGTGTGGTTAAATCTTAGAGGAAAGGGGTCTTGAAAAAGGCCAATTTGATAGAATAAATAGTTTTCTTATTTGAAGTCTTAGAAACAAAATTTTCAAAAATTCTTTGGCTAATGGAAATTTTTGAACAGTCTTCTCACATGGTTTCCCCATTTTCATATAGGAAGACAGTTGAATCAAAATTTTGGTACATACGACTCTTTTAATTTCTTATATCTTCTTCTCGAAACCATAAAAACCAATTTTTAGAAAACATCATCCTGATTTTTTCTACAACGCCTATTTTCCGTTTTTTTTTTTTTTACTTTGAAACGTTTTTATCTCGAGTTTTAGAATTTCTATAATTTTTTTTCTGTGTTTAAAATTTAAAAAAACTTATTCTCTTTAATTTTTGGTTTAGAAAATAGATTCTCGGTCTCTTAATGTGTGTATCCTAATTTACCCTATTAATACTCTGAATTTAAAAAATTTCTGCAACAATAAATTTTTAAATAAAATTTCCTTTCATATGATATTTTTACTTGCGATATATGTATGTATATGTAGGTATTATATGTCAAGTTATGCATTCGTAAAAAAAAATCGAACTCGAGATTTTAATCAAAGTTGACATTACGAAATTACGACCTTAGTCGAAAAAAGATAGGTCTTGGAATTCTGTCTGTCCTGTCCTTTTGACTGCAGCCTAAACAGGTGAATCGAGTTTCTTTAAGGTGCCTAGCCTTTTTGGGCACTCCCCTGGAAGGTTTTTTTATTTTTTTAGACCAAAAATAATAGTAGCTGTCGCACAAACTTTTTTAAGTAAAAAATGAAAGTCTTATTTATCTCAAAAACGTGTCCAAAACTTAAAAAAAAATGCAGTAATTTTTTTTTAAAACAGGAACCATTTTATAAAAAACAAATTTCCAAAAAATGGTTATAAATGGTAGATACCTTCCATGGAACCACTTTTTTAATTTAAGCTTTTAAGCTTCTTATAAGACTGAATAATATTGCATATCAAAATTTAAAAAAAAAAGAAATTTTGGATTTTAAAAATTATTTTTTGAAAATTCTATATTTCGAAAATGGGTCGATGATTTTTTTTTTGCAAAAATAATTTTTTAACTCCGGATTAATAAATTCAAAAAAATTGCGTAAACATTTTTTTTTCTTAAAAATGTTTAAAAAATTTTATATAGGTATAGAAAGTTAATTAAAAAAAAAAAAACGCTCCAATGATTTTTAGAATTATTATTTTTTCGTATCGGAATCCAGTTTTTTAAAATCCCGTTTTTCGAAAATCCCGAAAAAAAAGTTTTAAAATCCCGTCTACTGAAATACGGTTTTTTTAAAATCCCATCTTCTAAAATCCCGCTTATTCATAATCCCAATGTATTAAAATCCCGCTTTTTAAAATCCCGCCAAATTCCGCCAATCCCGTTTTTCGCAATTAATTTGGGTATTAAACTTGGTTAATTATGAACTCATTCCCATCATTTTAGGAACTAACTGCCAACTACCAAAATGATAAAAAGAAATTTTACATACACCCAACCTCGCACCTACCCCAAATCCTATAGTGTGCCCAAGCAGGGGGGTTGCATGCCTCCCCATACATACCTCACTTAAGCGGGATAATAAGAAACGGGATTATAAAAAACGGGGTTATAAGAGACGGGATTATAGAAAGCGGGATCTTAAAAAAGCGGGATTTTAAAAAACAGGATTACAAAAAGCGGGATTTTAAAACCGGGATTTTAAAAAACGGGATTATAAAAAGCGGGATATCGAACCCAACCCAATTGAGATTTATTTAAGAAATCAGATGGCTTACATAGCTTTGTTATCAACACATTTTCAGAGGTTGTTTGATCAATGTATTTCCAATTGTATTGGTTTTTTTAACAGTCTTCAATCTAAACTGTAATTTTTATGTATATGTTCATATAAATATTTTTAAAGCAGGTATATATATACTCCCATAGCTAATTTATTTTTTTTTAAATCAGATGAATATATCTAAATTATTCAGACTTTAAAACCACAATATGATCGCACATAAGTGCAAGCTCATGCGACCCAGTCGTGCATTTTATTTGCATATTACTAAACCTACCATATCAGCTGGGTCAGATAATTGAATAAACCTAAAAATAGACATTTAAATCTGGGCAACTCTATGCCTTGGCCACATTTCATTAGGCAACCATACGCAAATTGCACCTAAAAACTGCATACCTCTTATCTGGCAACTCGATTAGGGTAGGTCGTCCTTTGGCGGGATCTTAGAATATGAGTAAAAACCTTGAATTTACATAATTCAAAAATAAATAACTCCTCGTTTTTTCCAATCAAAACCAACAAATGATTGTTCCATGTTTTATACAAAATCTATTAGTAGCTATATTTAAAGATTTTGATATTGTGCTTTTGTGTTTAAATTTCCGAAAAAAATCATTATGCAGAAAATCAATAAATTATTATGAACCTGTATACATATATGTATATGTGTATTTGAGAATAACATTCACCTATATACATATACAAAAAAATCGTTTCTTAAATAATAAATTTATTTTACTTTCTATTTACAGGGCCACTTGTCCTTTCCGAAGCCATTCAGGGTTCAATGGGTCGGCTGCCGTGTAATGTAACACCACCGGTGCCTGAAGACAGAGTAGCTTTAGTAATTTGGTACAAAGTGGGATCAAAGACTCCAATATACAGGTAAGATAATAAATTTCATATATTTTATTATACGTATAGGTGCACTTTACTTACATACACATATGTACCTATACATGACATACGTATGCATATGTACATATAAATAGAAAACTTTTGAATAATTTACGATTAACCTTTGACTTAGATATAACCTTCCAATCTCCTGCATCTTTCAAGATAGTTGTATGGTAGTTATCCTTGTCATCCATATATCGGTGATGGTAGAGGATATTTGACCGCAAGAACAAATTGAGTAATTTTACTCGTGGAAGAGTTTTTAAAAATACTTTTTATAACTTCAAGGACATGGCAGGAATGTTTGTCAAGTAAATTTTTAAAAATGTACAGCCATATGCGCACAATACCCTTATGTTTAAAATTTAATTCTAAATAAAAATAAAGGTAATGATATGATGTGAATGTGAATGTGAACCTGAATTAAATGTATCGTAAGCATAACCTTCATAAGAAAACCAAGAAATTTTACGGAAAAAATGCAAATTCTTTCCTTCTAAGGTATCTTAAATGCAAAATTCCTACTTCGTCTCTTCTATAAAGTGCTTAAAAATTTAAAATAATAAGAAAGTACAACAAACCACCAAAAAAGTAATTTTCAAGAAGTAAACATTAAACAACACTGTATGATGTAAGTTATATATACAATTAAAGGTACCTAATTTTACCATCTAAACAAAATGATGTTGCTCTCAAACTTTTTTAAGAAAAAAAGTTTTTTAATTTTTTTTTTCTTTCCTTATGCTTTTGGGGTTTGCGTCTTCTTTGCTCCTTAGCAATATTCTCATTAATTTTCCATTCAGCGCTTCCTTAATTAGCTTAATCAGATATGTATCCAAAGAAAACAACAAAAAAAAAAACGTTGACTTACGAAATTAGAAATATACCTATACAGATTATTATTTTTTTTTTGTTAAGGTTCAAGATTTTGCTTTAGGGTTCAAATAAAATTTATTCAAATTTGAAGGACCTTTCCTGCAGCTTATATATTTTATTCTAAAGGTATAACCTTTAATTGTGCTCTGTACACTGAACTATATAATGTACAATTTATAATTCATCTGCAAGGATTGTTTGTATTGTAAAGTCGTATCTGATTTTTCTTCATAAAATAAATATTTTTGGAAGTAAACACCTTCACCGCTTAGGAAAATTATAATTACCTATAGCAGGGATTCGTGGTGGATAAAATCTGATGGAATTTTTAAACCTCATTAAGTAGTTATAAACACACGGCAATACCAATAATTTTTATATTTAAATTAAGCTTGTTATTTGATTTACATTTCAAGACATTGAACTTGAAAGTGATACCTTTCAAATTCAAGTTCCTGTAAGAGAAACCATATTGAATTTGTATGTAGGTTTTAAGCATTTAAATCGCATATTTTAAAACATAACCCTTTAAAATCTCCTTTACGCACCTTTCCTGTTATAAAGGGTGTTTTTTTTAGACGCGTGGTTTTTCTTCCGGCAATATTTTTTTCGGAGTTGGTCTTTTTGACAGCTGTCACTTGATTTATACTCAGTTTGATTTGCCATTTCATAGTGAATAGACTTACTCCATGAACAACGTTTGCAAATCGTGCAAATTTATTACCAAAGTAATAGTTTTTTCGGTCGACATAATCGCCCAGCAGAGTAATTCGAGCAACCATGGATCTTAAGCTTAATTCTTGGCCATAACATTAAATTATATGCGTTTTATTTTTTCTTGAAAACCACACGTATAAAAAAAACACCCTTTAAATTTATTGCTCCGAAGACTATTTGCATTTTTTTGGAAAAAGCCTAGAATGGACACAGAAAAATGATCGGTTAAAAACAACGTAAAACTTGTTTATGTTAAATAAAACAAACATCGTTAATATACAACCTAAAAACTAACCAGGACCCATGTTCTGTAACTCGGCGATAACTTTTCGTGGCGAGAAAAGGCGAAAAATGGAACAAAAATGGAACAAAACTCATAGGAATCCTATGGGTTTTGTTCCATTTTTCGCCGTTTATCGCCCCGAAAAGTTATCGCCGAATTACAGAACATGGGTACAGGTTAAAGGGTTAGCGTTTAAACAAAATCAATAATTTTTTTAGCATAACCAACGAAAAAGTTTGATAACATAGGATCCAACAAACTCACATATTATCCTCTTTAATATTGGTATATCAGCTGTGAAAAAGCAGTAAAATCTCATGTTTGTTCATTTTGCATACCCACAACCAATTTTTGCCGGAAACTAAAAACTTGCACAAAACCATAATTCAAATAAAAAATTGAGATAACATAGAAAAATGGTATGAACTTTTTCTATTTCTCCAAATTGTTTATTGAAGTCAATGACAAAAAGTCGTTTTTTATTGCCCTAGATTCTAGAATGTATAACTTTTCATTAAGTTAACAACAGTACTTTTTTTGTATTGCAAAGTTTTCAACATTTGCCTTAACTCCTTGTAGGTTGCTATATAATGGAGAGCCCGGAAGAGGAGCAAAACAAATTCATTTAAAATGTTTCTTTTTTATACAGAATTTTAGTTTAATTGAAAAAGTAGATAATTGTAGATACATTATCACATCTGATTCGAGTTGCATGTCCAAAAGGGTCTTCTTCATATGTGGTTCACTTTATATATAGCTTGATTCATTAGAAGAAGTAACATTCATTTTCCTTCTCTCTCTGTGTGTCTCTCCCTCTCTGTTTCAAACTAAACAAGTTGCTTCATTAATGTCTTCTTATAAAAACTCCAGTGGATACACCTAGATATAGGTAAAGTATAGTAACACACCCAGGATATAAAAGACACTCTATGCTCAAGCTTAAGTCGAGTACCTACTCTTTCAAAGTATATACCCCTATTTCAAATAAAATCTCAGCATACCTACCATTGTAGAGCTTTTTCACTGTGTTATAGGAATATTCTGCCCCCATTTTCAACCTATCTATACTATACATCTATACATCGTTTTTATAAAACTTAATGTCTGAAGTTATTTCCACTTCGTTGTCATTGTCAATGTTCCCTGATGAATTGCAATTAACTTCAAGAAATGCAAGTGTGACAAAGTTTTATCTAGTTTTTCCTGTCTCATGGTGCTTGCTAGTTGCTGGTGCTTTTCCTGGGCTTGCATAGCATGGGTATTTTCCGGTTCACTTCGAGACTTAACTGTATTTGATGGGGACTATACTCTCCAACACAAAACACTTAATTTTGATATTCTTCGTTCTCTTCTTCTTCTATACTTCTATTTCTTTATCGTTCTACTTTCATATACATATATATATATTTTTTTTATGTTATTTTCTTCTTCTATTTTTCAGTGTCGATACAAGAGATTCAAACTTCTCACAAGGAACACACTGGTCAGATGATGCATATGGCGAACGTTTGTCCTTTGCAATTTCTGGCAGATCTGCAACTCTTAAAATTAAGGGCACCCGGCAGGAGGACACTGGAGAGTATCGTTGTAGAGTGGATTTTCAAAAGAGCCCTACAAGGAATTCCAAAGTTAACTTAACTGTAATCAGTAAGTTCTTACATAACTTTTTAACATTTATATGTAGTTTTGTTGGTGTTTCCTTTATCTTATGTTTCATATTAAATTTGGGTCTTTGCAGTTTACATATATATAAGACGATATTTGTAGTTAAATAGTTTCACTATAGAAGATTAATTAAAAATAAAATATCTCTCTTTACCATCAAATCAAATCAACTCATTTAACAACAATCGATTCATATTCACACATATGGAGTCTTTTTAACATGAATGAGCAAATTGCATAATATACAAACATGTGCTATCTGATCATCACTATGTAGGTATGTATATGTAGGTCCAGATTGTATTAGATACCTCTGTGCCACCGTTGCCAAGTGAGACAGTAAAAAGATCAAACGAGTATAACTTTAATTAAATGACTTTAAGTGAATCCTTGTTCTACCTAACTTTCGTGCAAGGAAAAATTAACTTTAAATTAACATATACTTTTCCCATATACCAATTTGTATATGGATTTTTGTCACTTTTTACATTTTATTTTACTTTCTTTAGACTAGGTACATCAGTTTATTAAAAATTTTGTTGTTGATAGTCATCCCTTTAACAGATCTTATTTAAAAATGTATGCGTTCTATGAAAATTTTTCAAAAAACTATTTCGATTTTAAATTTTTTTTATAATATTTATTTATTTTAGTAGGGAAGACATATTTTTTCTATTTCATTAGGATATCATATAATAAGAAGCTTGTAACTGAATTTTCGACCATCAAACCCTTGCAGGATTGTCGCTTTTTGAAAATTTGAAAAGTTGAGTTTTTTTTCTCGAATAACATCAGTATTTTTCTAAATAAAATTGAACAGCGCGCCACAAAAAGGAGTCTGATAATCGGTGTGGCAGTTGTGACTTTGTGGTAGCTCACTCAAGTGTTTTCGTTCATTCAAACCTTCCGAATTTTTAATTTATGCATTGAAAATATATACATATATATTTTGTAAAAATAATTTAAAAACAAAATTTATTCACCATTTTTAAGTATTTATTAATTCGGAGTTGTAACCCTTAGGGGATGCAATACAAAACAATACAGAATAATTCGGAGTTAAAAAAATTTATTTTGGAAAACAAATATCTTCCTATTTTCGAAATATCGAATTTTCAAAAAATAATTTCTCTGTGTATGATAAAGTTAATTAAAATCTGTCAAACAAATAATGAGATAGTCAAAAACCGAAAAAATTATTCTATGAGATTTATCTTTAATAATTATGGGTTAATACAAAATTTGTTCCAATTATATAATAGATTAAACTGATACTCACATACAATTTTTCAAAAAAAAAAAAATTATAACATTTTTAATACAAAACTTTGGCAAACAAAACTTTTAAATCTTTTTTAAATATTCTCCACAAAAAAAATGATTAAAATCAGTTGAACCATATTTTTGTGGAAATGGTTCTATGGAAGGTGTCATTTAAAATAATTTTTCGGATTTTTTTCTTACAAAAATGTAGCCTTTATGTAAAAACAATTAACTGATTTGTAACTTTCCATTGGAAGTTATTGTAATTTGTCCGATTTGTCGAATTTAAAATTATAATATATTTCGACGTTTAGAGGAGTTTCAAAAATTTACAAATTATTACAAAATAACAGCGTCATTAGTTTTTAAGGGCACCAACTTGAAGGTAACAGTGTGGATCTCACCCCAGCCTCTTTTTTTAAATGTTGTTAAAAAAAATTTCTATGACTGGAATTTGTATTTTTTGTCCTAAGAAAATGAAAATGTGTAGGAGGAATGCCCAAAAAACTCTGATACCAAGTTAAAAATAAATCGACCCATCAGTTTGGGCGGCAGTCGAAAGGACAGACAGACAGGGGGGTGGCGTTAGGTTTTTAGCCCAAAACCATAACGCTCGCAAATCGAAAAAATGTCATAAAGCACAAAAATGGTCATAAAGCCCAAAAAGTTTACCAAAAACCGCCAAAAAACCCAAAACGAATGCCATAAGGCCCAAATTAATTCTGAAATGAAAGAACGACCTAATCGTTAATTGTCATTTCGACCGAAAGATTTTTTTGCGTGGTGGGCAGCAGCGTGGCGTGTTAAGGGAGCCGCGTGTTTTCTGCCGAGAGCCGAGGGGCGTGAAACAGAGAAATAACAGAGAAATTATATTAGATACATCATGTATAGGTTTTTTTTTGTAATTTTCGAATAAATACAATTTTTCATTTAAGTTTCAAATTTCGTACATCGTTAATTTTTTATCCAGAAAACTTTGTGGATGATTTGACATTTGGGCATTGTGAGCTTTCTTGATCACGTTGGGAGTTTTTGGGTGATTTGATATTCTTTTCATGTAGGTATGAGTTTGGGCAGTATAATTTCAAACTCAAAACGTCGTAGTACCCAAAATAAACAAAAAATTATGACAGAATGTTGAAAATAATGAAACCCATATGACAATTACTTAATGACAACTACTAATTTGGGCGTTATGATATATTTTTTATTTTTTTTTGGGCCATATGACATTGATTTTGGGCTTTGTGGCATTTTTAGCAAACATTTTTAACATGCATGGTGTATAACAGAATTGGCAGATTTCTGTGTCTATTTTTGAGCGCATTTTTATTATTTTGGCGTTAATACGTTGGGCAGTAAGACCAAACGCTGATTTTAAATTGGAAGTTCAAAATACCCAAATAAGATGTCATAACGCTGAAGCCCAAATATATACAACAAATATCGTACAACAACAAAATATTATTATAGTTTTTTTTATGAAATTTTTTATTTTGGCGTTATGGTTTTTGACGAAAAGACCTAACGCCATTTGTGTTCAACTAATTGCAACAGCAATCTTCCTTCTTGGCTTGCATCTACCTAACAAAAATAACAGACATTTTGCATTTCTAAAAAAGTCTGATTCTATTACAAGGCAGACTCAGACGCTGTCAGTAGTTATTCGATTGTGTTTTGTTTTCTTCGGGAAATTTGTTCTTAAAGTAAAGCTATAAAAAAACTTGTGATTTTCATTCGCGATGGCAACAAATTTTTGTTATGTGGACTTGAGGTTTTCAATCACGCGATTTTTGAATCGCAAAAAAATAAAACGAACATTTTTCAATGAGAATGTATGGATTTTCTACCAATAATTAGGTGTGTAAAAAAAAATTATTTCTTGACGATTTGTTTATCGAAGAATACGTGAATCGCGCGGCAAATGTTTCCATTTGATCTATTTAACTTTGCGATCAAAAATTGCGCAAAAATAATAAACTGTTTCATTGTTTTAATCGCTGCAATTTATAAGTCTCATATCGTCGCTACAATGCAGAACTAGTCTAGATCACATTTTCAAAATTTTTCAAGAAGAACCTTAGTGCGTAAAATGCTGACTTTCCACATTATGATTATATTCTATTATTTAAATTCTGAAGGAATTTCTGCACGTAGGAATATTCAGAATATGTAGAAAATGCGCGGAACACAACAAGTTTCCTTATGACATAAAAACAAAACTAATTTTTAAATTTTGGACTTAGACTAGTTCTGCATTGTAGCGACGATACATGTATTTGAAACCATGTGTCTAATTTCTTGCGACTAAAAAATCGTAAGATTGAAAAACTACATTATGGTACGTTTATTTCATCTTGCGACTAAGATTTTTTAGTCGACGAAATTTAAATCTCAAGTACGTGCGTATAATTGCATTTAATTTGCGTCAGGGGTGTTCTTTTTTTCTTCCAGTACAAAAATGGTGGGATTTTTTTTCGAATCCGGTGGAATTTTTAAAATCTCATCTGACATCCCTGATGAGACACAGTTGTGCGTTTTATTACTTATCAAACAACTAGTAATAATAATTTTATGTTTCTTCATTTTTTTGAAGAGTAGGTATACACAAAATCGTTTAAATTAAAAAAAAAAAAAATAAATTCATCTGGCAACCGTTCGTATATCACACTTATTTCACCTTGCACTTGTATCTATTCTAAAAACCCATTAATACGTACATTTAAGTCTGGTCAATGGTGCAATGCAATGCAATATACTTATACGATTCGAGCAAACACAACATTTTCTAGATATACTAGTATACAATCTTGTTAGTCTCTTAACACTTTTAACATCAATTGAAAGGCGTTCACACGCTCTATATGCATTTGCAACAAAACCATACGTACCTTACCCATACTCTTATTCGTATGTCGATTGTCGAAGGAGATGACAAGGACTAGTCGTCATTATATCCAAGAAGTTGTCCTTGGCATAACAACGAATGCTATTGTGTTGGCGAAACATATTAAACTGAAGATCCATACAATATACCTTTACTACTACGTCTATAATAAAATCGAAAGGAAGAACAGCAAATTGCACATTACATGAGCTCCCACTATGTGACACGGAACTACCAGGTTCACCAGAAGATCTCTCTCATGGATTGCATTGTTGAAAGCTCGTAATGATGCTCGTTTTGAAGTAATTTCACACTATTTGCCATTAAGACGATGTATCAGGATGGGTACCTATGTACCTATATGGCAACAAGTAACAATGTCGAAAGATTGACTGGCGAAATTGAATATCCATATGAAGACTGTTTGTGCGAATACCTCTTCTAGCCAAAGGTGATATACAGACAGAATACAGCTCTTTTCTTGTATCGTATATCGGTATTGTGATATAGAAATATGCATTGACATTTTTGTATTTAAATTGCTTCGGAGACAGGATTCATTTGATTTTGTTGAGCTTCCACGGAAGTGCTTGCCGTTGCTACTGATATTGTTACAAATAATACGAATTCCATCGGACAGAGATTTTTTATAAATATATTTACACAGAATTTAATTTGGTTTTATTCTATCCTAGGAATTTTTTTTTGTTTTTTTTTTTAGTAAAAAATGTGTTCGTTTTTTTATAAGGAATTTTTTCAATATTCACTCACGTGTATCTATGAAAAAAAAAACAAAATGCTTCTGGCTGTTATTCAGTCAAACGCACTCAAACAGAAAAAGATTCCATTGTATAAAGTATGATGCTTCCCAGGATAGCACATCTCACCAGGAAGCTGGGTAATTTGTTTTAATTTTATTTACAAAACATTTTACTTAATAAAAGTATTTTCATACCAACACGTGTGCCCTATATTATGAATATAATATAGTATAATATATAGGGTGCTGTGCGGGAATGCGCATTTCATCAGTGAATTTTTATAAATACCTTTGTTCTGTTGAGCTTAATGAACAAGTATTCATGATGTATTGTTGTAAATATAGAGCATAACTGTTTCAGTTGAAGTTATTTTTTTTTTTATAAATTCATATATAGAAAATATTAAAGTTATAATTAATTTAAATTCACTGTTGAAAGAGCTGAAATATATAGATATGGAGAAAATTTTTAGTTTTCAATTTAAATTAATTTTTATGACGCAACATCTCTTGCAACTATTCTTATATCGACGGTTAAAGTGCCTCATAAGTCGTAAAATTCAACAAAAATATTATTAATGCAAAAAAAGTTAGAAAAATCAGAGCCATTTTTTGGCAATTTCCGTATAAAAATTCTGTTCTGAGCATTTTACAAGAAAGGCAGGTTCAATAGGCTTTTTTTCTGATTTATGAAAAAAATGCAAAAACGACTTTAAATTTATAGGCCAAGTATTGGTTACGTGTACAAAAATATTCGAAGAAAAGTCCAAGAAAGTGTTTTTTGTCACAGCGTCCGTCTCTGCACTGTGGAGCCTTTTTGCAAAAGTGTTTTCGAAATTCAATTTCTAAAAGAAATTGATGTAATTTTTTTTATTTTCTATGAAATGACCGCAAATGAGCTATTTTAACTTAAAAAAATGATCCATAACAGATGAAAAAACAATTTTTTCGCAACAAATTAGCATTTAAAAAGCTACAATTTTGGAAACCAACAAAATTATTCTTTTCGTATTTTCGATCGCTAACTTCTGACTTAGGTATTTTAGCTGAAACTTGAATATAAAGTAAACTATTTGAGCTACAAAATCGAGGTTTTCACAACTCAAGAGCATTTAAAAAGCTAAAAATTTGGGTGTCAATAAAACTTAAAAATTCATATTATTTAAGATTTTAACCGCTAACTTCAGAATTATTCTAGTGGAAACTTTTAGTACTCAGAAACTAAATGCGAGCTACACTAAAAAAATTTTTTGTTTACCAAACAAAATAGCATTTTATTTGTTTAAATAAAATAATAAACAGTTACACAATTTTTATATAAATATTTATTTATTTTAAGTTTTTATTTTAAAATTTACAACTTTTTTATTTTTTTTAGCATTTAATTAGCTACAAATTCAGATATCGAAATTTTTTGATTCCGTCAAAAATTGTTCGCAAAGTAAGAGACGTAGTATATAATGTAAAAAATAGCTTATCTTCTGGATTACGAATTTTGTTCCTTTTGGATAAAAATTCTTTTTTTTTTAACATTCAATTTTGGAACACCCTGTAAAGTATTTTCTTAAATTTTATCAGTTTTATAGTATTAAACCACTTTACTTAATTTTTTCATAGCTCTAACGTGCAGTAAAATACATAAAAGAAAGACTTTTTAAAAATCTAATTGTTCGTTTACTTTTATATACCACTGTGACTTTGATTGACTTTACATCCTAATTTTACTTCCGTTATTTACTTTTGAAAGTTTTTGAGGTGTAATATAAAGTCCATTTCCTATAGGAAGAAACTCATATTTCAGCTGAAGATTCTGAAACACCCTGTTAATATTTTTTTCTTAAAATTCATAAACTTTATAGCCTTGAAAGTTTCCTTCAAAGTGATAATGATATCTTTATTCGTTTAAGGGCTGTAATTATTGCAACCATAAAACTCAATTTGTCCCACTGTGCAATGTGCATCACTGCGTCTATTATAATTTGAGCTAGAGTCTATACGGATGGACCGATTTGTTTGAAATTTGGTACAGAGCATTTCTATGTGATTCTCTAGAAGGGGAATTAGAATTTTTGTTTTAGCTTATCTCAAATGGGTAGATTTCGATTTTTCCAAATTTTTTCAAAAACAGCTCTTAAAATTTTAATTAAACTTCTTATACGTTATGACCAAAGTGATTTAAAATTTAGGAAATAAGAATTTTTTTAAGAAAATAGCCTTATTTTTCAGTTATTCACGATTTTTTTGTCAAATATAGTCTTCTTTCCCGTGAATATAGATTTTTAATGAATTGACTGATTTTGCTTTAGTTTAGGAATAGAATACTTCTTCTTATTTCTGAATAGTAAAAAACAGTATTGCATTTAAAATATTTGATTTTTTTGTTTTTAAGCAAAATTAAAATCAAACAAAAAATCAATTTAATAATTTTGTTTCTAAACATTCGTTAAAATGTTGCTATTTAAAACTTGTTAACCACAAAAGCGAGTTCGTGTATATATTAAAAAATTAAAAACGCTTTCAATTTAAGCCGTAATGCGTGAAGTAAGCCCCCTTTTCTTGGAATTTGTTATTTTTGAAAATTTTCCAGGTTGTTCCCGATTTGTTCCGCATTGTTTTTTTTTGAAAAATATTCAAAAATGGGGGTTTTAGAGCCAAAAAACCGTTTTTGACCTAGCCCCCCTTTTTCGAAATCAAATTTTTGAAAGTTGTTCCAAATTGTTACAGTTGTTTTGAACATTGTTACAAGTTTTTGGACCCCTATGTTAAAAACTTCAAAAGTTATGGGCAAAAATTCGAAAGAATTCTAGCCCCCCTTTTTTCGAAATTCTTAATTTGAATTTTTTTTTGGTTTCAAAAAGTGTTCTAACCATTGTTCCAAAAAATTAAAATTGTCGGATATGTATCATTTAAGATAACTAGCCTTCCAAACTTTTTTCAAAAAACCAAAAAAAACGCTCTCTAATATTTTATTTTTTTTTTTAAACTTGATATGATAAATGCATGTATTGAAAACAAGTTCTGGCCTTACATTCATACTATTAACTTAAAAACTAATTTTAAAAAAACATCTCCAAGTTTTTTAACTTTTCAAAAACACTCCTGTCTCCCCCCCCCTTCCCCTTTCCAAAGTCAAAAATTTAAAACTTGTCCCAAGTGCAGAATCGCTCAAATGCAATTGTTCCAAAGAATCATCAAAAAATATTGAAAACTGAAGAATTTAAGACCAAAAAACATTTTAAATGAAAATATCTTATTATCCTTCTTATATTACATAAATTCATATCAATTAAATATTCAGATCAAAAAAAAATATAATAAATTAACTGACTTTAATAGGTAAAGGTTACAACTTCCTTTGTTCATATCCCTTATTCACCCTTATTTATTGGATTTTTCTTAATCAATTAATTCTTTAGATTTTTATCCGCATTTTAAAATATGATGGTCTAGGTCTGCAATTATCTTCCTTTCTCTCTTTTTTTTTGTACTGATTCTGCTAAATCATTTAATTTTATTTTTATGATCATTTTCTCCTTTTTTTTTGCAGCACCTCCAGAAAATTTGGTAATCCTAGATAGCAAAGGAAATCACATACCACATTATATACTAGGACCTTATAACGAAGGAGCTTCCGTTAATATCACATGTGTCTCAACAGGAGGTAAGTACCTATATAATAACATTATACCTATATATCTATTATGTATATAAATGTACATTGTATATAGCCTGTTATAATATATGGTAGGACTCTACTGGTATATGACGATGATGACGACAAAAAACACATTACTTTCCATTTATACTTATTAGGCATTTGTATATATACAGTATGATTATTCACAAAAAAAATACCATAGCACTTTTTCATCTTGATACGTTGATGGCTTTACCGCAGAGCATATGAGTGTTGTTATAAGGATAACACACATACGGAATTACCTTCAGTCTCTGTTACAATAATAACAATAATGATTATAAAGCTTTTTTCGTATCAAAAATACTTATCAAAATTACTTGTGCGTCAAACGAGTTTTTTTTTGTTTTGGTTTTTCTATTATATGTACTTTCCTTTTGTAGTATATTAGGCGGAAGAAAGTACCTACAATATAAATCAAAATGAAAGAAAGCCGTACACCGAGAGAAAAAAAATAAATTTTATATTATTCAAATAAAATGTGGTCAATATTATGACGAAATGAAATGTGAATGTGAAATAACAATTTAAGTTTTTTTTTTAATCTTAATAATTGTCTTGTTTTTTGTACGAGTATAATCGTATATATACATTTCAAATAAAAATGCAATGTAAAACGGACATCAAAATTATTTAAGTTTCTTGGAAGCACAGATAAAAACCGTCATATGCAAGAGAATGGGTCTTGTGAATAAAAAAAAAGTTAAAGCTTTTTTTGGAGGAAGCTAAAGCCAACTAGTCATAGCTTTTACTAGCAGCTAAAACTAGACAGTTCTAGCTTAAGCTTTGTTTTATGTGAATACAAAAATGATAACGCTAAATAGCTTGTGCTAGAAAATTCTAGTTTAAGCTTCGCAATTTAAGCAGTTTGTTTTTTATTCACATGTTTCGCCTAGGTAGCTTTAGCTAGAACTGTTCATATATAGACCGAAAGGAAGGTTGTTTTGGATTTTGTTTTGCCACTATCTGTTCTATAGGGCAAGTTTTGATTTTGGGTAAAAAATGTTTTTATCATATCGTCCGTCGGTCTCTGCGTCTATTCATTCACTGTGGACCAATTGGTTTCAAATTTGTACATAGGTTGGGTAGCTCCAATAAAACAGTTTTGATATTTTAAAAAGTATAAAGTAAATTATCTTATTTTTGAGTTACTCTCTAACATTAATTTAATTAACAGCTCGCTCAATTTTTAAGTAGGTACCTGCTTTATAATTCTTCATTAACTTTGTAATTGTACCTTTTAATGGCTTATATATGTACTAACAATGCCTAGCAATTTAATTCATGCTGCAACTGTCAACGACAACTATAACGTATGTTCAACTCCAGGATCTTGTCCTACTGCACCATACTGAAATCCAGATTCACTTAGATATCTTAAAAATATCTGTATTCTCTGCTCAGAGGTCAGTGCACCTCTACGCTCCGTTGAGTCTTCTATAAAGTAATCAGATAGCCATTGCACATTTCTTTTGAAAATCTAAATAAACTATAAAAATCCTCATCACTTACTTCCGTTTCTCCTAAAATTTTAGTTTTCTAACCATAATCGAACTTTAACTAAAGAGAATACTGAAAATAAGACCTATAGTCAAAGCTTTCTAGACAGGAAGAAAAAATCTTGAAATGTTTGTAGCTTTAACTTTAATATTCTAGTTGAAGCTATTTTTATTCACACAAATTGAAGCTTAGGCTGGGAAAACAAGCTGAAACTAAATGAATGTAGCGTTGGCTATTTTTAAATAGCTTTGACTAGAAAACATCTTTAACTATAGCTATAGCTTAAGCTTATTTTTATTCACCAAAAATCTAGCTTTTACTTAAAAATCCAAGTTTTAGCTTAAGCTTTTTTTTTTATTCACAAGGCCCATTTAATGACATTTGAGCTGTCAGTTATTAAAAAAAAGGATCTAAAAAAATCTCTTGGCAAATCAAAATTTTATACACTAGATTTTTCTTTGGCAAATTCAGTAAGTCTTTTCCTGTTCAGAAATTCTGTTTGTGTTTATGTTTTATTGGCTTCAAGAAATAATTTCCGAATATAAAACACTGCTTTCAAAATCTTCTTTTTGAAGAATTTTATAATTTCATTTAAAAAATGCATCCTTTTGACAGTTCATTCATGATTTGACATTAAGAAAATGTCAGAATAAAAAAATGAGGTAAAGAAATTCTTCTTATAAGGTCTGTTCCTAATTTTTAGACCAAAGTTTTGTCCATATAAAAAAAAATAAAATTGGAATAGAATTGGTCAAAATTGCCAGTTGTGGGAAGTAAAGAAATAGACCTTTAATATTGATTATTGATATTGTCTTGACTTGATCAAAGACCTACGTATATAATGTACATACGTTCTTCGTGTTTATTTGAAACTAAAAAGAGAATTTCAAATAACTTTGATTTTGCTCGTGGTCTTTCAGCAGTTTGGCAGCACTTAAAATGTCATATACACATATGTAGAATATATTCTTATACGTTTAAATGAATGTGTATAGATCCTTGTACAAATTTTTTTGATAACGGTGTTATTGATTGCAAATAAAACTCCTTGATTACAAAATTTCGCATAATCAATATCTTGTTTTTTTTCAAATTTTGCTTTGAAAGGAAAACATCTCGCAAATACAGTCAATTTTCTAGTATAGAATTTTCGCACACATATATATATTTTCTAGATATTATAAATTGCGAGCTTTTATTTTGCAAGATTTTAATATTCCGAAATTTCAATATGCATGAACTTGTAAGTGCGAAACTTTTTTTAAGTGAGATTTTGCTATGCGAAGTTTTGAAAATGAGATTTTGAAATGCGATCAATTGTATTAAAACAATTACGTTGAGCTGTGACATGGATTTCTTTGTAAATTTTGGGGAACAATAAAATGCAAAATGTAGCCCTTTACAACTCTGATATCTGGTTGATTGACGACTGTAAAGAAAGGTTGTTTTTGTCTTCTTTTTACTTTTTGAAAGGACGTTGAATAATAGATACAATGCCGTAACTAGTTTTTTGGAAAATATTTTTTTTGGTGTAGTATAATATAACGTATATATCGCACCCTTAGAATGAAAGTGACCTAACTCAAAAATTCGGCATCTTTTTTACAACCAGGTTTTAGAGGTCATTTCGCTTTTAAAGGTCAGTTTATTGAAAAATCAGAAGTTACATACATTTTGAATTAGGTCACTTTCATTCTAAGGGTGCGATATGTAGTACCTTAAAACCGTTCTTTTATATTGGACAAATATCTTAAAATCGCTAAACCTAGGTCAGTTAGAAAAAATGCGACGTTTTAATAATAACACGTGTATTTTTATTAACACGTTTATTTAGAAACTAAACGTGTACACTTATAGAATTTTTATTTATACTATACACGTGACACGAATACACGTGTTATTAGATCACGCTTAAAATCAAGAGCTCTATAGTATAAATTCAGGGGGGAGATCCATTTCGCTTACAAAATAAGAACGATTCCTTCACAAGTTATTCATTTTTATTTATTTTAGAAACATTTGACCCCCATAACAGTTATTCGGGATATATAATGAAATTCCTTCTTTTTGAGAGGTCAGTCGACGGACTTACTAAAAGAATAATAGTTAGCTTTGTGAGTAAATTATTTTTTCAGTGTATATCTCATGGACTTGTAGGTCTTACACCAAACGACCTGGAATATTTTTACATTATACTTAATAGTCAAGCCAAGTGTTGTGTATATAGTGGCTTGCTAACTCTTTTTCCAACTTTGTATAGCCACTTCTGCTGCGTTTGCTGCACTGCATCGAGTTGAAACTTCTCAACAAATCAATTTAAGGAGCGTGGGAATGGAAGACCAAAGTAACCACCAAGGAATATAAGAAGTAAAAATATCGTTTTATTATACCAACACACACAATCTATACCTTCCCAGGATGTTAAATCCAAAATACAAAAAAAAAAAAGAAAAAAATATCCTTGTTGACTAATGACTTTTTCTTTCTCTTCCTGTGTT